>APFE030676098.1:81150-124514 GCA_000404065.3 Pinus taeda | reverse complement strand
AGTAGCAAGCTCAATCCCCTTGAAGGCTCCTCGAAACAAACCGAGGTTTACCAACAAGTGACCCCAGGCTCCTCGACAATAATCTGAGGTTTACCGTTTGTAATACGTGAATATCTGGCATCTTTCCCAATGAGGAAGGATTGATTCCCACGCTGGTTCGGACACGATGTCGTGCTTCTCCTTTAAGAGGAGCTTTCCTAGAGTATAAATGCAACAATTGGATTTCTCCTACCGCAAGATAAAGTTACTTGTTTGTTTTACTTATCTTGGAGAGTTAATTACTCCCTATTCCAAGATACTAGCCTAAGCTATATTGGTGTATTAGAGCCCTAGAAACAAAAAATTTTCTAGATTGATTTTATATTAAGCGTGATTTTTAGTGGTTTTTTATTAATTCAAAAGGTGATGGAGATGAAACTTATGGTGTAAAGACTCGACACAAAATCACTATAAAGATGCACTTAAGATGACTAACTAATCTTTTCTTTTCAATGAAGTTCTAGCTAAGAAAGAGTTGGAAGATGCAAATACTTTAAAAAACAAATCTTTCTTTAACGATCAAATCAAAAGAAAAGTATTCGTTTCAATGCACTCAAAACGGAGACACTAATTATTTTCACAGAAAGGGTTCTCTTTTCCATTCGAAAACTCAAATGCTACTAAGAAACGAGTTTTTTCAAAAAGAGACCTTTCATTTTTTAATTAAAAAACATTTTAAAACTATAACTAAAGAAAGATCTTGAGAAAAACTATTTAATGAAAAGCAAAACTTTAAAGATCTACAAACTAAAAAAACCTATTTGAAGTAAAAGCTCACAAAAGTCTTTTTGAGGTGTTTTACTTGGTCACAAAGCAAAACCAATGGAACTAATTTGTTCAGAACACAAATACTGTCAAGAACAACCGATTTTTTGGTATTGCCTTTTTTTAAAAATGAAAATCCACACTTTCAATCACAAGCTTATCGAAGTTTTGTAAAGAGAAAACTCAAAGCGGATTTCTCAACAAGGGGAGATTTCACAAATGGTCAGACTCTTAAGAAGACTGGTAGACACTAAGGTGATCTGAAGTCCCTACAGTCGCTAAGCTCAGAGCCACTACACAACCAAATCAAAAAACAAACCCAACAAGCAAAACTTCTAGGAATTTCACCTAAAACCCTAATGCTAATGAAATTAAACCAAGGAAAGATTTTAACCAGTCACATGTAGGCATGGGCAGAGGATAACCACTAGAAAAACAAAATAAAACTAACTGAAAGAGTAAAAGTCAAAATTTTCAAAAATTTAGCAGGGTACGCAGGTGCAGAGCTCACCCAGGTGCAGGTACGCTCTGTGCACAAAGACACAGTGCGTACAGGTACGCATTGTGATATAAGTGCAAACTGCGGACTTCAACTAAAGTAATGAAAAAGAAAAAACAAAGCTAAATCAACTAAGTCTACCCAAAACCACACACAAGAAGCTAAAAACAGAAACAAAAGGGCAAGTTTCTCAAGTCAAAGTAAAACGAGGAAAACAATCAAGTCCCCAGTGGAGTCGCCATTTTGTCACGTGGAATTAGTCGATCTTGCGGACAAGTCAGACCTTCCTAGAATCTAATGAAGACCTAATGACAAACAAACCAACCAGACAATATCTTTCTCTAAATGTGCTTTATAAATAGTGGTAAACAAATATGTTGAAGGGCCTACCTCATGTCCAATGCAAGTTCGGAGATGCCTTCGCTCCTTTGGTCCAAGTAAGTTCCTTCGTCGCAAACCTGCAATCACAAACAAGGCAAATGATTAAATAACACCTGAATATCCAATATTATAAAACATATTTAACATGAAAGTCAAGGAGTCCATGAAACAAATAGCATAAGATACTTGTTGAGAAAAATTAGCTTGATTGTATTAATTCAAAAGAAAAGAACCTTACAACCTTTGCCTTGACGCTGTACAAGCTCCTTCCAGGGTCCAACAAGAAGTCTCCTCTACTTTGACAAGCTTCACTCACTCCCTAATGGGGCCAAAAAGGTATGTGATCTCTCCTCTTAAGCTCAAATAGGAAGTCTTGATTTCACTAGCATTTACCCTCAAAAGTTCAGCTTCTCACCTCTCTGGCCACTGACCCAATGCCTCAATTTATAGTGCAATGGAGATCAGTTACCAGCTCCTCTTTCAAAGGGATAGAGTCCTCCTTCAAAGGGATAGCTTCTCTCAACAAGGGATTAGTTCCTCTTATTATGGGATGCATGAACCACTTGGAGCGAACAATCCACGTAACAAATGCTTCTAGAAAACTCTAGAATTAACCCAAGATGAGTTTTTTAAGATAAAGATTGTGCCTTTTGACTTTTACAGGGGTACACACCTTCCCCTTTACATACAAAGCGTATAAGTATGCAGATACCTTGAACAAAAGGTGTGGGCCCGCAGGCAAAAGTAAGAGAAAGTGCGGAACCAGAGTTACATTGCTTTTTTGATGTCTTTCTCTCTTTTCTCAAGCTTGTTTTAAAGAGCTAAGGTTTAAGACTTGCTTAGGAGGCTGGTATAGATGATGATAAGCCTACACCGACTGCAAATAATCAAGGTGACGATATTTTTGTGTAACAGGTGGCGATGGGTTTTGACCTAAGGATGGTTCTGCTGCTAGAGAAATAGGAGCTCCATAAGTTTGGCTCTTGTGGTGAGATCTACCGTTCCAAATGTGTGAACGACAGAACATCCTTCTCCAGCTAAAGGATGTTGCAAACCATCGTTGCCCCTGGGATGGGTTGAGTTTGGTTGGTAATAAGATTTCGCTACTACTGAGTGGGAAAACAATTCCTAAGGATAGTGGGGGTCTTACCAGTATCCTTTTGGCAAGGTAATATGTGCTTTCCTGAAGCCGCGAACAATGTCAGGTTTCATGGTCTTCAGCACAGAGTTTGCAAGGAAATCTAGCAGGTGTATCCTTTTCATTAGTAGTAGGTGCAACAGCCTTCTATTTTGGGTTGGGCTACTTTATTGATTGCTCCTCAGAAGGAGCGATCTTTTTCTTATTCTTCTTTTTCTTACCACTGGGATTTTGTGTAGACTGCATAGAGTTTATTACAGTGGTAGGAAGAGCAGTAATTTTGGTGGTAGTGAAAGCATTAGGGTTGCCAGGGGCATTGGGTATTATGTCCTAAAGAGTGCCAAACTGTGACTATATCAAATCTAAGTGCTGGACATGATGTATGGATTGGTCTTTTGTGACCGCACCACCTAGAGCAACATCTCTAGTGACTTGCGGAAGTAATGACCTGCAGAACTAGTCCGTTAAGAGAAAGTCTAGGAGGGGAGCTTTGACTAACCTCCACCTATGTCTCTATTCATGTATATGATTGGAGATGTGGGTGGCGGTATCCTCACAAAATGAAGTGAGGAGCTCTATCCCAGTCTCATAACGGATAGGTAGCTGGAAGTGCTTCAGGAATTTCATCGCTAAATTATCAAAGGTATTTACTGACATGCATGGTAACTCAATATACCACTTTGTTGAATTTCTAGTAAGGGTGTGGGGAAAAAGACGTAACCAGACACTATCATCCACCATAGAGTTAGAAACACACCAGAAATGGTAGATGGTGATATGGGTGCCCAGATCCTCCCCTTGTTTTCTGTTGAACTTTGGAATGTCCATCGATATTTTATGCGGGATCGGTAGCCATTGTAAGTTGTGGTAGATGGGGTCATTTGTTAGCTTGTATAAGTCAGGAATATCCAACGATGCCAAAAAAGGCTGAGAGTTAGGTGCCCCCGACTCGGACGATGGTGATGACGGATGACCTGAGGAGCTTTGTGCTCCTCCCATCATTTGGTTCCCCATAGTGTGCATGGGTTGCATGCTGTAGCAGTTGCTTTGTGGTACGGTGTTGTAGAGTGGATTACCATGAGGATTTTGATACCGGGGTATGAAAATGCCCCCAGTATAAGCGGTGCCCCCTTGACTCATTTGTGTTTGTGAGTAGGGTGCCCCCATGGATTGGTTGGGAATCCCTTGTGGATTCCCAACCAACACAGAACTAACCATATGGCTTTGATTGATAGAGGGAACATTCATGTCAGTTAGTGACTATCCTTGCATGGCTGAGCATGGAGGGGGAACTGTGACATTCCCCACCAGCATGTGCATATTAGGAACTGCCCCAGATATCTGAATCTGGGGGTTAGAACTGTACATTGGCGGCCGACCTTACTGTTGGTAAGCTGGAACCACGCCCATAGTGCCACATTGAGTGTTATATGGAGCACTATATGTGGCACCAGTCGAAGGTATGCTTTATGGCACCATAGGAGTGGAACCTAGCATCTGTTGGGTTCCACTTATAGAGGGTATTATGTGAGTTGCAGTACCTGGGACAAATGGGATAGCGGGATTCCACATTACCGGTGTTGTGATGACCATCGACTAGGGAAGTGGTAGAGGACGAATAGTGTCTCTATAATTCCACAACCTTGAAGCGTCAACTAGATAGATGGGAAAGTTCCACCTACTGAAGAAGGAAGTACAGGTACCAAGGGAGCAACGATACGATAGTGTCGCATTGATTTCAATGTAAATTTTAGTGTACTTGATTATTTGTCTTTGGTAGGGGTGTTGACGTATGAATATGATAAGACTCTCAACTTAAAAAACCATGCAGAATAATGCTTTGATAAAAAAAATCAATTTCTTATGCAAACAAGTCTTATTCTGCACATGTATCTTTTCACATATTCATGGATTCATCAGTGCATCTAAGGCCATTCAAAACTTGCATAATCAAAATATTCTTTTCCCAATATTCTCTAACACTTACTAAAAACCAAAATGAAGCAGATTACAACTATTTCGATAGAAGGAACAATACAATTTATCAACCTTTGTTTCCAAAAAAAGGTATTTTAAGAGAGAAAAACTAAAACATTTTCTTAAAAATAAATTCTCAAGACAAAAAATTTGTTAACATGATACTATTGTAGATCTTAATTTAGCCCTTGAGACAAGTTTCCCCCCCTTTTGGTCCACAGAATCTTCTGGAAAACATGGAAATGGGAGACTAACGCTCTGTTCCTTTGTAAACAGAGAGTTAGTTTGGCCACTAGTGCTCCCTGTGCATAGTCAAAGAGCTTTACAAAGCTCTATGTAGACTAGCAACCTCCGTTAGTGAGGGAAATAGCTCAAACAAAGGGTATTTAGGATTTGTTTATCAGAAGAATGCAAACTTGCAGGATGTAACAAGATAGATGCTGGATCAGAAAAGGATTTGAAGAAGTGGGAAGCTCTTAGAAGAAAGAGAAGAACTGAGAGTAGTCTATGTTGACCGGGAACTAGATGTATAGTCCCCAATGGAGTCGCCAATTATGCTATGGGGTAAAATGCACGAGATAAAAACTACCCTCAAAGGTCTTCCCGAGATCTTTGACAGACTATAAGATTATCTACAAAAGCTACCAGTTACACACATGTTCATTTATCAAACATAAATTGACAAAGTATGAAAAGAGGATCACCTTTGGTTCCTTCTAGATTTTCCTGGGGATCTCTATGCGGCAAGAAGAACTCCTTCAAGGCTGGCTCCAAGACAATTCCTACACAAAGGACAAGGCAAACCAATCACAACATACACTTTTGAAAACTAATGTAAGGATCCATAACAAACATGTATTAATGTATAACTTAACTACTCAACTTGACAAGCATCAGAATGAACAAATAAATGAGCAATATCACCGACACTTTGGAGTAGAGAACACAACTATAGTTCTATAATCAGAATGGAAGAGTGATTACCACAATTTGTTGCATCAGCCTTCCTTATCCCTTCTTCCTCTCTCTCTCTCCTTCTTTCAGCTAGCTCCTTCAAGAATATGACAGTTCACAACAGCTCTATGGGCTATCCTTCAAAATGCTCTAACCCTTTTGCAATGGCCCTCTCACTGCTTATGTAGCAATTAAATTAGGGCTACCAAGCTCCACCAAGAGTTCATTAGGGAAAAAACCATGAACCTACCCTGTTTACAAGCTTTCTCCCATTTGCCTTCATTCTCATAATGGAATTTCTCGAAATATCCTGATTTTTGGAGTTTCCTTTCTTTTTTTGCACAAATTTAGGGATTTAATATCTAGATATTTATGAGCAGATTCATTGGCTTGACCTTTTGAACATCCCTTAAGTTCACTAACGCTCCCCCTGGTTTAACAACTTGAGTTAGCAGGGTGACTAACGCTCCTTTATGCTTGGTAACAATCTTTATAAAGCATGTTGATAGTGTATAAAGAGTGTTAGTGTGGATTCTGGGCCTACAATTGTGCTCTTTGCTTCAGTCATCTTGTCTTTTACCTCTGAGTTGATTAGGAGGTAAATTTTTCCTATAACATGCTTCCATTGAGTTACCCTCAATTATTGAAACTTACTGCCAATTCCTTATGTTACATCCTTCCCTTTTTGTTCTTCAGCTATAATGGCACCCAAAGTCCCCCTTGTAGTGAATCCTATTCTCACTCCCCCTGTTGACTTAGATCACATTCCACTCACTAAAAAACACTATAAGATTTCCAAAACATAGTGTGAATCTGACCTCTTCAAATTACGTTGATGGTTTCGGGATAATTTCCATGATCAATCCAATGAAATAAACCTCTAGCAATCTTTTTCCTGAATTCTTTTTAAAATTCCAAGCCTCCTACCTTTCATGTAGGAGGGCTATTATTTCCACAAATGGTGAAATTCTCTTCACCATTATATCTGAGAGCATAAATTAAATGTTGTAGGTCCCCCATAGTGATTCCCTCACCCCTTTTTCCCTTGAAGCTCTCAAAGAAATGTATTAGAAAGTAACATTTCCCCAGAGAGCTACAATTTTTGAAATTTTCCTCCCCGAAGACTCTCAACTCCATAAGAAAAATCCCCCATACCCCTCTTCTATGTTCCCTCAAAGGATCAGACAGATTATCTCTATATTGACATCCATTCTTGGTTACTACTTAGATGAATGGGTAGATGAGCCTATTCTAGGCTTTCAATCCACCTTTTCTTCTGAAGAAGGACCATCCATCAACTTTGACTATGTTCACTTCTTAGCAAATTTAATTCATGAAAAATTCCTTCAATTTCTAATTGAAGGAATGTTCAGAAATTCTTTAATTATCATGTACATGTTTATTATCTTTCAAATAGATAAGTTTCCATTTACATTGTAGAAGCTTGATCAACAAGGAGAACCACGGTTTGTGGTCTTCTGGACTTCCTTAATTAGAAGACAATCACAAGAATTCAGCTTCACAGACTTCATTGATCAGTTTATCTATGGAACAACATGTTTTTTGAGTGGCCAGTAGTTTCCAAGGATTAGTGAATACGTTCAGAAGGTTTTATAGCTCAGTGAATAGGTGGAAACAAGGGATTAGTACCTTTACTAGTCATTCGCGGAAACTAGAGTGAATGGTTCAAAGTTGCCACCATATAAGCTTCCTATGTGTTTTCCAATGAAAACATTTTCCTTGGAGTACATCAGGCTAATAATTCATTTTGATAACATCAATTTCATGGCAGCCAAGAAGAAATCTTAGTTCTAGATGAAAACACAAATAGGACCTTTCATCTGCAATAGTAGAGCAATAGAAGAGGAAGCAAACCTCCTACTGAAACAAATTAACTTCCCTCTCAATTTCACTTGGTCCTATGACCCCTTTGGGGTAATTTCCAAGTTAAGAGTGGAACAAAAAGATACACCCTATGTTCATACTCAGAGGCCAAAAATAGAGAAGTATATGAACCAACACACTTGGGTCGAAAATACATTGCAGGAGGCTAAGGAGCAAGTACCTTCCAGGACAGCTTCAGACAATCTCATACCCAGAGAAAAGATAGATAAGAGACTGAGAGAGGATTATTTTCCATTAGTTATAGAAGTCTCAGGTAAAGAGTTCAAAATATACACAAAGACGATTAAAACAACCTCTAAATTATACTTCCCATCACTGGAGGACACACAAGGCACTATTGTACTCTCAAGTTTGCAGACTTTTAAGTTGGATAGTGGTAAGACAATGTCCCCATAATTCTCAGCTACTAAAGAGGTTCCAAATACTATACCTCAAACACCAAAATCATCCACAGAGTAGAGGCAATTGGATATTTTTTAGAGATATAAGGAGATTAAGAAGAGGAATGAAGTTATTCATGATAATAAATCTAATCAATTCAGGAAGAAATCTTCCTCCATCCATGACAGGCTCATCTCAGCATATGATACAGAGAAGGGAAGGATGCATATGGCATTCTTGTAGGCCTAGGTCCCTCAACCAAATTCAGTAGAAAATTTCAAACAAACTACTTTTGAATTTGAGGCAAAGGATGTCCATCCTTTAGATCAAATAGATATGCACGGGCAAGTTGGAGAAATTGCATAGTCTACTTTCACACAGACTGCTATCACTGGTTCTAAAATTCAGCTTACTTCGAATAATATGTAGTCTCATTGTACATTGGAGAATGTGTTCTCACTTGCCAAAGGTAGCATAATAAAATACTTGGAGCAAATGGTGATAAAAGTAGACTTTGATCTAGACAATTCAAAATCCATG
This sequence comes from Pinus taeda, assembly GCA_000404065.3. Classification (NCBI taxonomy): domain Eukaryota; kingdom Viridiplantae; phylum Streptophyta; class Pinopsida; order Pinales; family Pinaceae; genus Pinus; species Pinus taeda. The sequence continues at coordinate 115,935 of APFE030676098.1, read as the reverse complement.
GAGGAGATAATCAGAAAGAAAAATGCTGACATAGTAGCCCTAAAGAAGAAATTGAAGTTGGCAACAACATAAGACCCCCAGGCCAAGGAACTTGGAGATACAGAGCTACAAAAGGAAGAGATGTTGAAGCTTCTAGTGGAACAAAGTGCATAGTTCAAAGCAATGGAAGCAAAAATGAACAAGCTAATAAAAGAAAAGGAACAAAGTTCACAACTTGTAGTATTTCCTCTTGCTTTAGTTCCCATTGCATCTCTACTTCAAACAGGTGTCCCCATAATGACCACGACATTAGGAACATCATCTTCTATCGTGCTTAATGATTTTTGTTATCACTTATATGATTATGAAAATAAAAAAATCATTAGGAGCAGGGATGTCATATTCAATGAAAAAGTCTTCTATAAGGATTAGATGCAGGAAAAGAAACAGGAAAAATAAAACAAAGAATACGTAGTGCTTTATGAGATCACCAAAAAAGTAAATGTGCCCGACAATCATAATGATCAACAACCACAACAATGTTATGCAACCAACTCACAAATAGAGAGATCAATGTATTGAAAATTATCTTCTTATAGGGGGAAACCTCCTTTACATTACATAAATGAACAATTCTTGGACGATTCAGATGAAAAATCCTCCTTTCTATATATAGGAGTCTAAGGGGTCACAATATAATTAGAGCCAACATAACAATAATAATGTAAGGGCATAAATTTAAAAATAGTGGGCTTCTATGGGGAACAATAATACAATATCGGGACTACATGGGAAAAAAAATAACAATAAGTGGGCTACATTGACAATACAAATAAGGGAATACACTAGTATTATAGGGACCTAACGTGCCCCTCTCCTTCACAAATTTATTGCCCTCAATGCTTAAGTAGTTTGGATGTTTTTGTATAAAATTCTCATCCTCCCATGTGGAGTCTTCAACGGGTAAGTTCTTCCACTTGATGAGATACTCTGAAATTGATTGATTTTGTAGATTTCAAGTTCTTGTTTCCATTACTACTTTAGGTTCCAATATGGTTTTTCCTTCCTTGTCAAGTTTTGGCAATGTTGTTTGAACTGGGAGCTTGTCACCTATAACCTTCTCTAAGCATGAAATGTGGAAAACTAGGTGCACTCGGGAAGATGTAGGGAGCTCCAATTTGTATGTTATAGTACCAATATTTTGCAACACCTTGTATGGACCATAATACTTCGGTGATAATTCATTGTCCTTCTTAGCTTTCTTGAGGGATATTTTTTTGTATGGTTGTAGCAGTAAAAATGGCAATCACTTACATCAAAACTTCTTTCGCTTCGATGGTGATCTACATATTGTTTAATTTTATTCTGTGACAAATTGAGGTTATCCTTTAAGAGTTGGAGAAATTGTTGTTGATACTGGATGTGATCTTCCACTACTTGAACCTAAGAATTTTCTCTTAAAGATGATGTGATGGACAGTGGATGATATCCATAAAGTGCCATAAATTGGGTCATTTTTGTTCTAGTATAGAGGGAAATGTAATACTATCATTCAGCCAGAGGTAACCACTTGAGCCATTGTATATGTTTATCAGATACAAAGCAACGAAGATGTCCTTCCAAACATTTCTTCAGTATCTCCATTTTCCCATAAGATTGAGGGTGATAAGATGAACTATGAGCTAATTGAGTACCCAGAAAAGAAAATAATTTCATCCAAAAATTTCTAGTGAAAATGGGATATCTGTTGCTTACCATAATCTTTAGACTTCCATGTAGCTATTGAATTTTTTCCATAAATGTAGTAGAACTTGTACTAGCTTTAAATGGATGATATAACACACAAAAGTGTGCATACTTGGTAAGTCTATCAATTACCACCGTGATGAAACTCTTTCATTTGGAATTGGGTAAACCTATGATAAAATCCATTCAAAACCTCCTCCCAACGTTGAATTGGAATGGATAAAGGTTGTAAGAGTCCCAGGGTCTTAATTGTCTCAACTTGATTTTGTTGGAAAACCAAACATTTCGCCACAAACTTTTGAACATCAAATTTAAGGCCAACCCAAAAAAATTCCTTCTCAACCATGTGGTAATTCTTTAAAAGACCTGAGTTCCCTCCTAAGTGAGAGGTGTGCAATTCCAAAAGAATATTTTGTTTGAGCTGGGAATTCTTACAAAGGTACAAGAGATATTTGTACCGTAATGAATCATTTTTCCAAGTAAATGTATCATATGCACTGGGATTTTTCTGTAACTTTTGAATGAGTGCCCATACTTCTTCATCATTCTTCCACTCATCCCTTGCATCGATTATCCAATTTGGTTGGATAATAGAAATGGAACAAATAAATGCTTTCACATCCTCATCCTTTCTTGAGAGTGCATCTGCAATAACATTTTTCTTCTCTTTTTAGTATATGATTTCAAAGTCATAACCCAACGTCTTTGTGACCCATTTTTGTTTCTCTTATGAGGATAATATTTGTTCTAAAAGCTATTTAATACTATCATGATTTTTTTTTACTTTTAAGTGTCTTCCCATTAGGTAAGGTCGCCATTTCTTAAGTGCATGTAGCATTGCCAACATTTCCTTCTCATAAATAGATTTGTGTAAATACTTTCCTTTGATTGGACCACTTTCATAATAAATGGGTCTTCCTTCTTGTATTGAAACAACACCAATTCCATTTCATGAGGCATCGAGTTCCACAATAAAGGTTTTTGTGAAGTCTGGCATAGCGAATACTAGTGCTTGGAACATTGCGTATTTAAGATGTTCAAATGCCTTAGTTGCTTCTAGAGTCCAAGAAAATGCATATTTCTTCAGTAATTTTGTTAGAGGTGTTGCTAGTCTCCCATAATTATTAAAAAACCTCTGATAATACCATGTCAACCTGATAAATACTCGTAGATGCTTTATGGATGTGGGGATTTTACATTCATTAATTGATTTAATTTTTCTAGGGCCTACCTTAACACCCTTACGAGATATAGTATGACCAAAATATTCCACCTCCTGTACTCCAAATAAACATTTGGGGGTTGTTGCATATAATTGTTTCTCCTCCAATAGTTTGAGCACCCTATCAACACATTGGACATGATCCTTCCAAGACTTGTTTTAGATTAGTATATCATCAAAAAATACTATCACAATTTTTTTAAGGAAGGGTTTGAAAATGGTATTCTTCAAACCTTGAAATGTAGAAGGTGCATTGGTAAGGCCAAAAGGCATGACCAAAAATTCATAATGACCCTCATCAGTTCTAAATGTTTTTTTCAAAATGTCTTCAGTATTGATTCTGATTTGATGATATCCTGAATGGAGATCCAACTTGGTGAAGTAAATTGATCCATGTAATTCATCAATGACAGGAATGGGAAAATTATCTTTAATAGTGAGCTTACTGAGCTCCCCATAATACAAACACATGCACCATGATCCATCCTTCTTGTGTACCAATAATACTGGAGGAAAGAAAGAACTTTGACTAAGTTGAATTATACCAACCACTAACATTTTTGCAACCATACGTTAAATTTCACTCTTTTTAGCACAGGGATATCTATAAGGCCTGATATTTGGAGGAAAACTTATTGGAATCAAATGAATAGCATGATAATGATTACGAATAGGTGGGAGGCCTTTGGGAGTCTCAAATACCTTTGAATGATTGTCCAAGACTTTTTGGAGATATAAAGAAATAGATGATTTCGATGTGTGAACCTCTAGTGAACATAATTGAGTAATTATATCTCGTTGTTCTTTATTTACAATATTTTTCATGCCATTATAGCTGATTATCTTTCCTGGCTTCCCTACGATACCTCCTAATTAAACTTCATTTCCTTCCCAAAAGAATTCAAGAAAAGTTCTTGAAAATTAAAAGTTATCGTACGAAAAGATTGTACTATTGGAATCCTATTACAACATCAGAACCACCCATTGGAATGGAAATCATTGGAATACTAAATACATATTCTCCCATGGATAGCTTGATATTATGGCACTTTCTAGAGAAATTTATGGTTCCTCCATTTTTAACCATCACATGACACATTGGTGTTGAATATAGGAAGCAATTCAATTCATTGTCTATCTTTCAATGAATAAAATTATGGGTACTACTCGAACCTATCAACACTATTACCTTTTTCTTCTTGATATGTCATTCTATCTTGAGAGCTTGAGGAGTGGTAATTATTTCCAATGAATTACAAGATATGGTCAGATTCATTTCTTCTTTCTCTGGGGTTGGCTCTTGGTGTATATCCTCTTATTTTGACGTTTCTTGTTCCTTTTCTTCCTCCTCTTCATAATCTATGTAAAATAATTTCTTCTCAACACACTTATGACCTTTAGTGTATTTTCTATCAAAACGGTAACAAGTCCCTTTTGCTCTTTTTCTTCCAATTGTTGTGTCGTCAACCTGGTAGGTCGTGGAAGTGTAGGGGAAGCAACACTTCCATCTTTATAGTTGTGAGTGCTAGGCTTCCTTCTTGCCATAATTTTTCTTTCAATTTTTCATGCCAACCTAAATGCCTTCTCCAATGAATCAGGTTCCCAAATGTGAACCTCATGTTGGATGTTATCCTTAAAATCCCCTATGCACAAATCAATCCTATGTTCCTATGGAATATCATTTACCCTTATATTCAATTTTTTGAAGTCCTTAATGTTCTTCGCCATTGAACCCTTTTGTTTGAGATTTATCAATTGGCTAAATAAGGTGTTTCTCTTTGTATCCTCATAATTTACTATCATCTCCTCCATAAAAATCAACCAAGTGACAAGTGGTTTACGAGAACAAAGCCATCGATACCATATAAATTGATTGCATCATAAATATAAAGTTTCAATGCATAACTTTTGTGTGTGTTGCACATTATGAAGATAAAAATATTGCACCATTTGTAGTATCCATATTAGTAGATCCTTGCCATCAAAATTCCTCATATCAATCTTTTGAACATGGTGGGTCTTCAATCCAATGTTATAGTCTATGAAATCATGATTAAAATTTCTTTTTGTTTTCATCATGAGTTTCATATAATATATTTTTCCATTCGAAAACATTTCTTGTAGCAACTTTCTCAAACCTTCATTCAAACCTTCCATTTTTTCTTTTAAACCATTCTTCAAATATTTCTTGTTGCCTTTCATTTTTACTTCTATACCATCCATATTAGCTTTCATGCTACTAATATTATCTTTCATTCCATCCTTCAAACCTTCCATGTCTAATTTTAAGCTATTCTTCAAACCATCCGTATTAGCTTCCATTTCATTTTTGGTTACTCTTTGTGAGAGAGAAATTTGTGTCACTTCATCTTATAATTTTGATATATCATGTTGAATTTATTCTTCTTCTTCATGCATCATGTTGGCTTGAGGGGGCCTGACCCAGGTTCAGCATTAGTTAGCCAAACAAATCCATACACTACTGGCCCTTTCAACATCAGCCCACGGGGCGCGGGCTGAAGTCTCACTAGAAGCAGTATCCGGGGATGTTGGAACCAAGTTTCTGCACCCTTAAGATGGTTGTGATGTCAATTTATCCTAGCTATACCTGCCTACGCACAGGTTGCTTATTCCTCTGTTCCACCCTTCAGTACCTTCGCGGAAGGATATGATCGGCTTTTGCGCAGCCCTAATGTAAAGTTTTGTAGATGTTCTATGCTAAGAGCAATTTCACTTTTCTCGCATCAATCATACAAGTAGTTAAGCAAAATGCAAATAGAACATATAAGCAGATCTTACAGAAGACAAATCAGAAACAGGAAAAATGTGTGTGTTCGTTTCGGCGGTCAACAGGATGCTTCAACCAGCAAAGTTTCCTTTGGTCAGCCAGCCCAGCATGTGTCACAACAACCCTCCAACCAGTAGATGAGTCAACCCAAGTCAATTCTACAAAAGTCAACGCTGTCCTGAAAAGTCAACGCAGGGGCAGCAAGCTAAAAGTCAACGCAGCAGCAAAACGGTCAACCCTTTGACCTCGATTTTTGTGCCAGGCAAGATATGAGCTGCCTATAGTTGCACGAGCTTTCCTTCAATGGAGGTTTTGATCACATAGGGCTCATCTATCCATGGCTATAGGTGCACTTTTGAGACTTCTTATTTGTGGCAAGAAGCATCCACCTATTCCTTGAGCACCATGGCCTCCTACATTCGTGCGAGCCTCTATGTAAGGGCAACTGTTTGCGCAGTCCCTTTAACCTTTTCATATTTTTGCTGTAGCTCACACACCTCTGTTTCTTGTCACTCTACATTTAGGTCCTCCTGTAGGGTGGTTAGGACCTCGAATGACTGTTTAAAAAGTTGCATGCAGTCTGTTACTGCACTGTAGACCACCGCTATTGTTGTTGCAACAGTAGTGGTACATTGTTCCCTGACTTCTGGCAGAGTTGAAGGCTCAGCCCTCAACTGCAATTTTTCAATCTACAGGATCAACTCCAACTAAACCTGGGCCATCTCTTCTTGAGTATCACACACCCCTGTGGCCAACTTGTGGATGCATGCCTCTACTGGTTCTTCTGCCTAAATTTCAAACTCTGGGACCAATCGGCAGGCTTACTCCACTACGTGAATTATTTTCTTATTCTGCTCCACTGCCTCATTGTGTTACAGGCCCAATTGCTCGATGTTGATGCACTACTCACTCATCACCCGTAGAGCACAACTCTCCTGGGCCAGAAGTTCCATTTTGACTCCATCCTGGAAGAGGTAGAGCATCTCTCCAGGGAGCGTGGCCATATTCAATCCTAGTGTTTTGAGACTACTGGCCACGGGCCTGTTAGCCTCATTCTCTGTAATAAATGCCCCATCTGGTAGCACTATCGTGTTGGTTGTCCTTGTACGCAACATCTCCTTGGCAATTGAAGTGTCGATCACGAGGCTGGTGGACACCGTGCCAGCCTGTGGAGTGCGAACCTGCAACTCCTATAGCTATGTCTAAAGAGCCCTCAATACCAACTGTTGTTGTTCTTTGAACTATTGGAGGGCCTTCGTGGTGACATCCCTCACTGTTTCACTGATATCATGCTAATCCCCCTTAGTGAGGGTGATTGGGTCCAAGGATGTCTTTGAAGCCTTGGTTTTCTTCCGCAATGTAGCCTTCTCTTGCAGGTGCAGACGCTTGAGTTGGGTGGACATCATCTACAGGTTAATGACACCTTATTCTTTCGGCTTCTCTGTTTCTGCCTCAGCCATGGGCAAAGGTGGATTCTATCCTTCACATGCTTCTTCTCCTTTCTTCTACTATTCCACCACTTTCGTAACGTCACACACTACCTTGGCCTTAGCCTCTGCTTCCTCATTTTCATGCTTCTCAACCAGCTACACCATTTGGTGCTTTGTTTCTTCCTTCTTGCACTGCATGGAGAACTTGTCCATTTCCACTACGGTGTCAGCTCGAGCGTGCCACTCTGGTGGCCAAGACTCAAGGAATGAAAAAATTACATCATCAGTCTCCAAATATGGTAGGTTATGCCATGTCTTCGTAGGGTCCTTCAACGCCCTGATAAATACATGGTGGAAATCCACTTTGAATTCCATAAAACTCTGGAAATTGGCGTATACCATGGGCGACAACCGTGACATATCCTAATACTCATCTCCATCAAGATCCAAAAGATCTTGCTTTCATTAATTTGCTGCGCGTCCTTGGTCGCCCACAACAAAGTGTACTTCCTTGCCTCTGGAAGGTTCGACGTGACCAAAGGGAATTGGCTGTCTTCAGGCAACTCCCATGACACTAGTATGATCGACAAGAGGAGCCATGTGTAGTAAAATGCCTTGCCCTACTCCTGTGCCTCACGATAGTTTGCAAGGAACTTGCCGCATAGATAATTCACCCAATTGAACTGGACTCCTTCAGCGCATTGGGCTAGCTATGCAATCACAGGCACAAGCACCTCATCTGCATGACACTTCCGCATCAATTTCCTTGCTAGTATTTGTGTTACGACCTTGACTGCAGGGTTACTAATGCTGGAGATGGCATATCCTCACTTCTTCTTCTCCAACTTGAATTTCTTCTTCATAGCTTTCGCCATGTAATTCGATGGATCGAGTGGTCTGTGAAGGGAATGGGCTTCTCCAGCGATAAACACCCATCGTGCACCAAGAAGAGTAGCTATCTGATGATGAAGATGGTCACTAGGGCATGGTGGTAATGCGACACCCAAAGTAGGTTAAGTAACCTGGCTTTCTCTACAGCCTTGAGCTAAGTCCACAGCTCCAATTCAATTGTTATAGTAGTCACGTCAATCCGTCGGTGCATTAGCTGCTCAGTCGCTAGATGTGAGAATTTCTCGTGATCTGTGAGGTCCTAATCTTTGAATTTGAGTATAGGAACTCACCCTAAGTGCGGATCTTAAAAAAAATGTCATCTGGGAGCAATGAAGTTTCAGTGAGCTCTTTCTCTCGTCTATGTCCTTCAGCACCATGGATTTTCCCTTGTGCAGAGGAACATATTCTGATAACTGGGTAATAGAGTCTGCACCCTGGGTTTCAACTTCCATTTCCACATCCTCCTCATCCACCAAGATTTCTTCATATTCTTCCCTATCGGCCTCTGGATTAATGGCCTTCCCATTTTCCTGCAAGGTGAACTTGGTCCTCTTTGGGTTTCTTGGTGAGACGTGCACCGAGATCATAGCCTGCTTATCCTTCTTAGGTCTTGGTGTTCTGGGTGATTTAGGGATCTTAGCTATTACTCTAGCTCTCTCTAGTGCTTCTACTACTGCAAGTTCCTGGGTGGATTCCTCGGGCGTCGACATCATTCTATTCGGGAGGTCCTACGTCTCCTTTGGCAATCTCTCAAGCACTGAACTTGCTTTCAAAGCCTCAAAATTTGAAAGGTCCATACACAACTGATAGCACAACAATTGAATTTTTAAAATGCCAATTGTTTTTCGCTAGACAACCACTTGTAATTTATAGGGCTTTTTGAATTCAAATTTGATCGTTCCCCCTGACATTCGGCCCATTGATGCTATATTGGTGGTAGATTTTCAAGAATATAACCCATAAATGTTTCCTTAAATGCCTGTCGCCCATTCCATTTGGCCTCAAACCGACCATCAAATTGTGAATAGTGACATTAACAGTCAATTTCCAGTGGACTTACATGCTAGCGCAACTGTCTTCACACTGTCACAGACATTGTGACACTTAACTGCTTCATGCAGTCTTGACATCACACAGCTCCCCAACTTGGGCAGTGTAGTTTACAGTCCCACACCTCCTTTCAGCTGCCTGAAGCGCTAAGACTATGATTTTGTTGCCTAGTAAGATGGTCGAGACACCTATGTATGGCTTCAATCGACTACCATTCACTCTTCCTAGGAAGGGTTCTCCATTTAACTTGACCAGCTGTACCATGCCTCCGTCGATAATCTCCTTAATAACATACGACCCTAACAAGTGCATCCTGAATTTTCCAGGGAATTTATCAAACCTACTATCATACAACAAAACCAAATCTTTTACCTTGAAGGTGCACAACTTAATATGTCAGTCATGGCACACTTTTTCACGTTGCTTTTGGACCTGCTGGTGAAATCCAGCCAAAAATATCTCTTCTTTGAGCTCGTCCAACTACACGAGCCTCTCTTCCAGGGATCTGTGATTTATCATACCTGTGAGCACTTCTATTCACTAACTAGGCACAATGTATTCCATAGGCATCACTGCTTCAACCCCGTATATTAGCCTAAAGGGTGTCTGTCCCGTTAGCTTTTTGCATGTCGTCCGATAAGCCCATAACGCTGGAGGTATGTGTAGGTCCCAATCACTTTGCTGAGTATTACATACCTTGGTTAGCACATTTTCAAGCACTTTGTTGAACGCCTCCATTGTCCCGTTAGCCTATGGGTGATAAGGTGTGCTCTTTTGGTCATACACCTGAAATTCCTCTGTTAGTGCATTGATCGTCTCATTCAGGAAGTGTGTACCACGATCGCTCATCAAGATCATTGGACATCTAAATTGCATTAGTACATGGTCAAATAGAAACTTCATAGCAGTTCGCCCATGCAATCCTTCACCGGCTGCACTTCTGCCCAACGAGTCAAATACTCCGTCGCAGTGATAATGTACCTCATGTCTGTCTTTCCTTAGGGCTGAATAGGTCCTACAAAATCTGTTGCCCACTTTTCGAAGGGTTGCAACATTATTTGTGGATTTAAAGGCATTTCATTCCTCCGGGATGGCCTACCTATTCTTTGGCATACATCACAGGCCTTGCAATATGCTTTTGAATCCTGACCAAGGGTTGGCCACCATAACCATGCATGTAGAATCTTCTGCGCAGTTTCTCTCCCTGCATAATGTCCTCCCGTGGTGCCCCCATGAGCATCCATGAGGATGCTGCTTCATTCAAGCTCAAGTACATACCTTCACAGTATTTCATCATTCCCCATCTTGTGTATATGCCCAGCAATGACAAAGAATTTTGCCGCATGCACCACTAATTCCTTCTTCTGCTGGACAGAGTATCCTTTCAGCGTATTTCCAATTGTTAGAAAGTGTAGTATATCCTTGAAATGTCCATCCATGATGCGCATAACAAAGAGTTGTGCGTCAGGTAATCCTTCCTACAAATTAGTAGGTTTCTCCCATGTTTCGATGCGTGACAAATGGTTTGGTCCCACGTTCAATCTTCCAAGCTTCACAACAACGTCAAAATCATACTCTTCGAACAATAAGAGCCATCTACAAATTCATCCCCCCAACATAGGCTTACTTACTAACTGGGTACTTCAGCGCAGAGTGGTCCATATGCATCTTAAATGGGCCTCCTAACAAGTAGTGTCAGTAGTTCTGGAGCACGTGCACCATAGGTAGCCCCTCGCATTAAGTGGTAGAATAACTCTTCTCTGCTTTAGATAATCTGTGGCTTGCAAATGCGATAGGGTGGTCCAAGCCTTCCCCTCCATCTTGTGTTAGTACTATCCCCAGTGCTATACATGACGTGTCAACATGTACATGAAACTCTTTCTTGTAGTTTTGGAAGACTAGAATCGGCGTGGTAACCATCTTCTTTCAATATATCCAAGCTTTTCTTATAGTCATCGTTCCTGCAGAACATGACATCGTTATTCAGAAATTTTTCCATTGGCATGGTCATTTGGGCATAGCCCTTGATAACCTTTATGTAATATCCTATGTCTCCTAGAGTAGTGCGCAACTGTTTCACACTCCTCGATGCTTCCAAGTTCATAATAACCATGATCTTCACGGAGTCTACCATCATCCATTTTCTGCAAACCACATGCCCCAATAGGTCCCCAAAAGGAACAAAAAATAGACACTTCTTGAGGTTGAGCGTGATCTAGTATCTTTGACAGGTATCCAACATCAAGCGCAAGCTTGCTACATGGCACTTAACCAACCCAAATATAGTCCAATCATCAAAATAGACCTCCAGGAACTTTGAAATAAATTCCTTGAATGCCACAACAACCACACGTGAAAAGATAGCAAGCACATTCTTCAATCCAAACGGCATTACTGGATATTGAAAGAAACCCCACTCAATCACGAAGGTCATCTTGCTCCTGTCCTCCAATGCGATTTTGATTTGGTGGTACCCAGAGAACCCATTAGTGAAGGAATATGCTTCCTGGCCACCTACATTGTCCAACACTTCATCCGTGAATGGAGTTGGGAAGGGTTTATGCACACAAGCATCATTTAGTTTTCTGAGATCCATGCATATCCTTATTTCATCCTTCTGCTTCTTCTCTTGCACCACCATTGGTCTTACCCAATCAGACTCCTCCACATGCTCAATGACGCTTGCTGCTAGAATTTTATCTAGCTCTAAGCAGACCTTCTCCTTGTATTTCAGGTTTAGGTGGTAAGGCCTCTGCTTGAATGGCTTCACGTCAGGCTTTAACGTGATCTTCATCACCCCTAGATCTCTAATTATTCCTTTCAAATTTGTAAACTTGGTCAGGAAAAAGTCCTGATATTTGCAGAGTAATTCAGTGACCTTATCCATCGCATGTCTTCCTAGTAGTCTCCAATTTTCGTGAATTTGGGTTCTACGTCTGTACCAATGTTCACTTGTTTAGTTCTCACTGGTGCAGTTGTGTCAGGGTTCTCAATCTGTGGCCCTTGAACCTTGTAGTGGCCTTCTATTTTTGGAATTTTAATCTTCTGCAGGTCTTCGTCCTCCAATTCAACAATTACATGATAATAGTATAGTGCGCAACTCATTTGAGTAGCCCATTCAGGCTGAATGAGGTCCAAAGGATCTTGCAGTATCCTAAAGATGGTTGCTTTCATCTCTTGTAGCACTTCATCAATACTGTCAAATCCATCCTCAAAACTGAATGTTGTCATGAATCCTTCATGTAGGATATCCCATTCACCTATCCCATGGTGTAGCTCTATTTCTATATACCAATTCATCAGTTTAACATCCAGGGTATGACAGAACAGGTACACTCACTTAGGTTGTGTCTTTTCTCCATATGCCTGCATCCATTTGGCTAAATGCACGCGCATATCATCCTGTCCATCATACTTGTCTATTAGTCACATCTTAGGTTTCTCAAATCATGCTCTCATCATCCTCCTACATTCGCGTCAATCATCAAAGCTTCCTTTGTGCGTACCCGACCATCTTGCGGGCATAGCGCATAGTACCTAGTCCAAGGCTTGGAAGTGTTTCTTTTCTAGAACCTCCCTTTGAAATGCATCCAAAAAGGCATCTAACTCATTTAGACCATGATAAGTAGGTAGATTTCTTACCTCTGACAATACACAATGCAGCGACTGGGTCATCATGTTCCAATTCAGGGTAGTTACTTCGTGTAACTGATTCTACCAACGTTCTATTTCTTCATCAGAATCTGAAGTGCAGGAACTCTCGTGATCCAACGTAATCCATCCATCCGTGGTGGGATTCACCTATTCTATGTCTCACACTGTTATCTTATAGATGCAATCCAGATCATCATCACTCTCATAGTCGCAGACTGGTTTCATATAGCGCGATCCTTCAGCAGGATCCAGGTGTATTATTACGCAGAGTGATTTGTTCTCAAAGATCATCTTTCACTTCTTCAAATTGATTACCCCATTCATATTAGTATCCCAGTCAATTCCCAAGAGCGCAGGGTAGGGATTTCTATCATCAACAATCTCTATTACTTCAAAATATTCCAGTGTACTTGCTCCCTCAATATCCATGGTCACTCCCTGTAGCCACCCCATGGGTATGATTTTCTGATGATTCGCCATCCTTAGCTGAATCGGAGACCATTGCAGCATAGGTCGCCTCATTCACTCCCAAGTCTACTTTAGTAGGACATTCGCATCTGACCCTGGGTCTAGAATGACCTGATCCATTTCATACTCTCCTGCTTGCATGATCAATCTCATCTCTCATCCCATCCTTGTCTTATGCTTGCCCATCTTTTGCACTACATGTGGTTCACCTGGCGCGGTTCCACCGCATCTATTGATGAGTTCCTGTAGCCTTTTTATAGCCTTATTGTCGCACAGTAACTTCATATAGGTTTCCAGGAAAGTTGTTAGCATAGAGGGGTCCATTTCGAACTCAGGCTTATCTTAGCTTCCCGATGTGGAGGCATCAATGAAGCTCTCCTTAGCTTCCATGAAGGCTTCCCGAGCATAGTCTAAATAAAACTCAACCTCTTTCGTTGGGGCCTCGTGAGCCCATGTACTATCTTCTTTTTGTTTCCCCTTGTCATCTCCCATTGCAATTCCACTCCAGAGCACTATATTCACGTTTGGATCTTCCTTGTGCAGATCAGACCTCATCATCTGTAAGTTCTGAATTGGGGTAGGTGGTAGCACCCCTTTGTCATGTATCCTAGCTATCAACGTGGGGCAACCTTCTGTTTCATGATCAAACATCATGAAATACTTGCACAATGGATGCATTGGATTAGTGCAGTCATGGGTATAGTGTCCTGGTCCTCCGCAATTGTAGCAAATACACTGTCCTAGACCTCTACTAGGTCCTCCTCCGCCTCGGCCTCGACCGCACCCCTGAAATCTTGTCCGTGCCATTCCTACATTCTCATCAAGGGGCCACTTTTCGGCCTGAACCTTGTAGGCGAGAGTTCTGTCCATGATCAATTCATAGCTCCTACAAGTATGCTTATCATGTCTTACTGACCTATAAAATTTGCAGAAAAACTATTGTAGTGCTTGCACATACTTCTGTAGCAAGTGATAGCTGTCCATGGCATGTTTTTTGGCTACCTGATAGATAGCACACCATAAGGCAGGCGCTGCGCTAGGTCTTGCTTGAGCTTCTAGCCTTAAAGGCATCAGTCCTCCTTCTGCAAGGTAATTTGTGAAGACTAGGCAGTGGTCTTTATCATGACCCTGACTCTTGCATTTCAAGCACCACACCTCTTCATGTACCTCTGGTTGAACCGTCCTATCCTGCTTCAAAATTTGCATCTCGAGGCACAAATTTTTCGGCTGCACATGGATTTGCTGGACTCCTAGATTAGGATCCTACATCGGAGTCTCATGTAATCTCATGGCATTCTATAAGGCCACTACCTAAGTGGTTATCTTTTGCTATGACAGCGCACTCCTTAAGTGTGGTAGTAGCAAAGCCATAAACCACTCGCGATGTTTCCCATATGTCAAATTCATGTAGGCTTCATGAATTGTACATTTCAGCCTATGATCTAGCTCCCAAGGCATCTCACCTGGTTGCATCACGATCTCTTTGAATCCCACTATCAACTGTGCTTCAGATTTAGGCCTGCTAAATTCCCTATTTGGTGTTGCTTGGATGTCTGTTACTCTAGAATTTGGGTTATCATTGGAGTACTTAATATACCAGGTCAGTGCGCGACCGTGCAGAGCACTAACCAGTGTTGCTTTCTTTATATGGTCATCTGTAACACCTTAAGCTTCACACACAACCCTCATAATGGATCAGAATTGGTCTGGGTCCTCATTTCCTAATCCTTTGAACAAAGGTAACTTCACTGTGTTTTCCATACTGAATCACAGTGGAGGTGGAGGTGGTACGGGTGAAGTTGGAGGTGATGGAGTGGGCGAAGGTGGTATTCACAGGAATCTTTGTTTTATCAACTAAATAACACTTCACAGAGAGACCTTCGAGATCCATTCTTCATCCCCTTCTGGAGGTGAAATCAAGGGGCTATGCTCTAGACCCTTATTTCCTCCATTTTTGTAAAATCTTCCGCTTCGTGTAGCCCTGAACATCAAGGTAGCTGCATAACCCATTTTTCACACAACGCCATCTTAATACAAGTATTCAAATATTTGACGTACTTATCTTGTGGTCCTTTGAAAAAGCATCGCTCTGCCTCGCTATAGCTGACTGAGGTGTCAACCGCGAATTCAGTCACAAATCTTCCTATGATACGATCAAGTTAATGATCGACAACACGGGCGATATTATCCTCTGATGCTTCCAACCTTCGCATTAGCTCTGGGGTCCACACAATAAGATTGTCATGTTTCCACCTTCCTTGGCTATCTACTAGCTTCACGATCCACTCGTATAGCTCAGTAGGAAAGGAGGTGAAAAATATTTCGTGGATCTCCGTATATAGGTATCATTCCAACCACTGTTCTTTTGACAGTCGCGAGTTTCTATTTTCTTGTGCTACGAACTCGTGAATCCTTTTGTCCAACCAGCCTTCAATTTCTTTCTTAGTTGGATTCCAGTGATATGACATCACACATCTCTTATACAAATTCCGATCCTAGCAATGGAACCATTTTTTGTCTTGAGGAGGCCTGACCCAGGTTCAACGTTAGTTAGCCAAACAAATCCCTACACTACTGGCCCTCTTGGCATCAGCCCACCAGGCGTGGACTGAAGTCTGACCCGAAGCAATATGGCAGAATGTTAGAACCAAGTTTCCATACCCTTGAGATGGTTGTGATGTCAAGTAATCCCGACTATACCTGCCTATGCGCAGGTTGCTTCGCCCTCTGTTCCACCCTTTAGTACCTCCACAGAAGGATACGATCGGCTTTCGCACAGTCCTAATTTGGTGTTGATACACTTTCATGCTACTAGGGTAGCGAACTGCAATATCTCCTGAACTAGGCTAAGTGTCTTCACTTATATTATTAACCGATCTTAGTTAATTTCACGTAAATAGATGTTCTTATTTGCATTTTCTTAACAAACACATTTACATAGATTCATGCATCATATAATAATTATAAGTGAAATTCATACCCAATATAACAGATGTAGAAACAGGAAATAAAGACACATAAATTATAGAATCTTTCTCTTTGGTGATAATTCTAGACAATTATAGACTCAACCCACCCTATGCTCTCAGGTGCAGGGGTCTATGCACTCAGCTGTAGAGCCTCTACCTACGCTACAGCCCAAGCTTAGAATTCTACCTTAGAGCTATCTCTCATACATGTCGATGCCTTCTTCATTCGCTCTAACTACTTAGAGCTTACCTCTATTTATACAATCCAATGGTCTGCGGACCATGGGTAGATCTTTTACAGCCAACATTACATTTTCAAAGAAGGAAAGACAACCCTATGACTCTTTAACACCTACACACTCCACGACCACAAAATGAAAAGTATTTACATTTGGATTAGAGAATTGAACCAAAATATGGGCTTTTAGCCTCAAAACTACCCTTGGGGGTCCTGTGCCCAACACATCATAAAATATATTTCTGGTTGCTTACTAGGTTTTTCCATTTTCTTGGTTCGAGGAATTTTATGACCTTTGAATCACTTCCAAATGAGTTTTCAAACAAAAGTTATGCAATTTAAAAAAAAGATACACACATTTTTATTTTTTTTAGAAGCTCGATCCTGAAATGATTGTAACTCTGTAATTTCAGATCTCCAAGTTCTAAAATTTCTTCCTGTGGAAGCACTTTGAATCTAATTTTGAACCCGACAAGTGTGATCAAGGTTGGATTCTTTAAGGAGTTCTGCCAAATCTCCCACGATGACTTGATTATAGAATAGTTTAGTAGAGTGAAGTTATACAGGATTTGACGTGTCACTATTTCAACCTTTGGCCCTAACATTGTTACAAAAAATGCTACATTCAATGCACTTTCATCCACTTCTTACAAAATTCAAATCGAGTGCCTGAAACAAAAGTTACGACGATTTTCCCTCGGTCACATGTTTGAGACAAAATTCTATAGCCCACAAAAACCCTAATTTCCTCAAATCATATCTCCAAAAATGTAGTGAACCAAGATTTGAAATGTTTACAAAAATTTATCTAAGGTTTCTGCTCCACTTGGTAAAAATTTCAGTTTCTAAAGCTACGTAGAAAAAATGTTATAGCAAAAATTCTAAGGTGACATGTTTGAAGAAGTAAAGCCCTAAAATCCAAAGTTTTGATACCAAATGTTATGCAACAAGCTCACAAATAGATAGATCAATGACTTAAAAGTTATCCTGTTCAAGGGGAAACCTGCTTTACATTACATAAATGAAGAATGCTTGGATGATTCAAATAAAAAAGCCTTCTTTCTATATATAGGAGTCTAAGGGGTCACAATATAATCAGAGTCAACATAACAATAATAATGCAAGGGTACAAAAATAAAAATAGTGGGATTCTATGGGGCACAATAATACAATATGGGGACTACATGGGCACAACAATAACAATAAGGGGTTTAAAGTTACAATAACAATAGGAAATACATTAGTATTATAGTGATGTACATGATACTTTCAAGAAATGGAAAGCTTTTGTGAGAATGAGATAGGAAAGAAGTTGAAGTGTCTTAGATCATATGATGGAGGTGAATACTACCAAAAATATTTTGATAACTACTATTCAAAGTAGACAAAGTTTTAGGGGCTAATATTCACAAGTGGGCTAATTTTCCATGATTTTTCCCAAAAAAAAATCGATAATTTCTAATTTTTCTAAAAAATGATTCACCCACATTTTATAGCATAAAATTATTTTACCTTAAAAATTACCAAAACGTTATATAGACTAATATAAAATCATTATAAACATAGATATTTTTACAAACATATTGTCAAACATTTTACAATTAGCAATTTACAGACTACTAAGATTCCTTAAGGTTTCTAAACTTTAAGATAAACTTCCATCCTTGGTTAAGAGCATGAAATTCGCAGAGACAAGACAGTTCCATGAAAACCAAAACAAAATAGTGTGTCACAAAGGATAAACATGACAATCATGGAACGTACAAGGTGCATGAGATTGCATGCACAATTTCCCTTACAATTTTGGGTAGATATTGTAGATACTGTTATTTGTCTAATAAACAGACGGCCTTCAAGTTCCTTGGATGGTGGTATTCTAGAGGAGGCTTGGACAAGTAAAAAGGTAAATTACACATTTTAAAGGGCTTTTGGTTGTGAAGCCTTTTTCGACATCAATAAAGGAAATAGAACAAATGTTGAGGAAAAATCAAAGAAATGTACCTTTATTGGATATGGTGTTATTGATTTTGGTTATCACTTATATAATTATGAAAATAAAAAAATCATTAAGAGCAGAGATGTCATATTCAATGAAAGGGTCTTGTATAAGGATTAGATGCATGAAAAGAAACATGGAAAAGAAAACAAAGAATACGCAGTGCTTGATGAGATGATTGAAAAAGTAAAGGTGCCTGACAATCATTATGATCTATTAGCACTCAGATTTTGCCTTAGAAGTTATCAAAAGAAAGGACGCTCCGAGGTAACCACAAACCAACCTTTTATGTACATAATCTAGCCAATCTATACTCAGAGAGGGCTCTCTCTTTATGATTTATCTTTGTTTTGTGAGATATTAAGCTAGCTATGAAAGTTTGTAGTGGATTTTTGTTTGGATGGTGGAATTCTTGGAACAGATGGATAGAGCAAAGCCTTCAAGCCATTGGACTATGGAGTCAATTGAATACTGGCATAACTGGATCAGATCACTTACTAAAGGGAAAACTCATAGGGCAAGGTAGTAAAACAAAACGTAAATGTCAAGTTCAGGTGGATGAGATGGTTTTAACCAGGGAGAAAGGGCAATGGAGAATCCTTTAACCGGGGTCAAGATGAGGAACAGAAGAGGCCTATTAACAAAGAGCAATGAAGAATTCTTTGTTCAATTGAGCCAAGGGACAAACTACGAAGTAAGGGAGCATTCAAGAATTCCAAAACTATGATAGTCTAGCAGAAAACATTAAGAAGATAAATAGTTTAAAACAAAGTGCAGTAAAGCAATTTCTAAAAAATCATTACTTGTTTAACATTCAGATTTCATGAAAACACATGTGAATATTAATAAATAGAAGGGAAACAGTAAAACACAATAGATATAGAATACTTATTTGATTTTTGTTTGACACAAGTATCTTGTAAACTGCCTTAGCTTTATTCCTTGATCCAGCAAGCCATACAAATGTTGGTGCAATAGTACTTCAATTCCAAAAGAAAATGTCTATAGAAATGTTGTAGAATCCACTACTAATACTTCGAATGAAGAAGTATTTATACAAAGTTTACAATCAAAATATCTCATAACTAGATGAGATTTATTCTAGGAAAATAAAATATCTATTTGCACAAATATAGAGATAGATGGTCTCGAATATAGAAACAGAAAGTGAACTGATTGTGCTATCCCTGTTTTCATTCAAGGAGCTGGAGGTAGGTCCTATGAATTTGCATCTTACTATTGTCTTAAAAACTCTGTGTTGGATATCTAATTTGATCTTTTTAACTGATACTCTTTCACCTGTAACTGATACACTTTACCTGTTTGCCAGCTTTCATCCTTTTTACCAATATTTACTATGGTAATTATTTCTATTTACCTCATTGTTTACCATGGTAATTTATAGGATGTTAGTCATGTTGGCCTACCAATCATCCTTTGGTATTCTTGTCATTGTCAACTTCCTATAAATTTCATCTGTTTCTGTATATTTTACAAAATTGGGTTGTACTGGGAATAAGTGCTTTATTTCATGTTCAATGAAAAAAAGGTTCTCTAAACTGTCATATAGCACTTTCCCTGTTGGTAATTCCTTGGCTGAGGATGAACTAGCTTGAATGTCAACCTACTGATGTAATTTGTTAATGTACTCAATCTGAAACATTAACTTATCATTGATGACTAAAGGACAGGGAAGTCCTTTCATTCTTAAGATGTGAAATTTCTTCATAAATTCATCTATATCTTCCTGCATGCTTTGACATCTACGTTCCAAGCCTTGCATCAGGTTCCTTTTGGTCAATACTTCTTTATTTCGAGGATGGTAGCATTATTATCCTCAATGTCTAGTTACTCCAACTGTTGTCTTTTTTTACTGTTTAGAAAATTTATTAACTGGACTGCTTCTTCAGTCTTTCTACCAAGTTCTTCTCTAGTCTTCTAAATCTCTTCAAGAGCAATCTTTACTAGATCAATCTACTCAAAAATAATTTGAATTGATGACAAATATCATTAATGGAATCAATGATATTGGTCCCTAATATTTTCGTGATGTCTGTCAAAGGCTTTTCAAATGATAGATCCTTCTCCAATGCTTTAATTTGTTGTGTCATGCCTTTGTTTTTTCTTATTTCTTCTGCATAATTCATCTTTGATATATCATATTTTTGCTCCAAGAAAATGAATTTTTCTTTTACTTTTTGCAGCTCTGTGACCTGGAGCTTCATCTCCTCCATGGATTTAATCAAGTCCTCTTTGCTCTGTGTAGGTGTACCTGTCTGTGATGTACCTATTGCCTCTATGGGTGCAGTTGTTGCCAAAGGAATGTTTGGTGCTAAAACAGTTCCCAGTATAGAAGGGACTGCTGTTGAAACAATTGGCACTACAGTTTGAGGCTATGTGGTCAACTCACTCTGCCTTGATTGCACTGCTTTTTCTAATTCATGCTCTGTTTCCTTCAGTTGCTCGTTTAACTTAAGGACCAAGTCCATCAGTTCTTATTCATTTTTCTTCTCTATCACTTCAACAGTATGAGGGTGAATGAGTGGTGGCAACTTCAACTATTTCCTAAGTGCATCCATGTCTTCATTCTTTTTCTTAATTAAGCTTTCTGTTTCCTTAACATCTTTTGGGTTTGACCCAACTCAACTACTAACTCCTCCAGTGATTTTATCCTGTTATCTTTTGCATGCGAGGAGGCTTTCTCCAACTGCAATTGGGTTGTAGTGTTGCTCAATGAATTTTGCAACCTATGAGCCATAATTGCTCTGCTGGTCAGTGTTGAGTAGACCATCTCACATATTTTCTTATGTAATTCAATCTGATCAATAGGGTGGATGTCTTTAGCCATGACTTTAAAGTCAGTTTTGAGATAATCTACCAAGGATTTTGGCTACAACACTGTGGACTTTAGGAAACTCTTTTACATTTTTCCCTCTTTGATGTCAAAGGCTGACATCAATCTGGTTTGGTTTTTAGGGGCCATCTTTAAGTACTGAGCATAGGCTTGGGCCTTCAGTTGCTCATTCTTTGCCTTGATTTCATTAAACTTCCCCTTTATATCTATAATTTTCTTAGAAGAAGAGCTGAGAGATGAAACTTCTATACTTTGTTGTCTTTCTAGTTCTTTCCTCTGTGAACTTGAAGGTGTCCCACCTGTTTGGAATGTTTGAAAACTATCTGTACCTTCCTTCCTCATGCTTTCTGTAGTTTCTCATGTGAATTCCTCCTTTGAATATGGATTCAACCTTTGCCTCTTAGAAAATGGTTGATCTGTGGGTATGTTTGGAGGGGTAGCTACTTCCCTGTCTCTTTTTAGATTCTTTTCCTCATTTAGAGAAGTCTGTAGTATTGGAGGATTTCCCATATTAGTTTGAGCTGGATGTGGCTGTGGTGGGTCCAACTCTACAGAGATTTCAGGCTTCTGCTCTGATTTCTCTAGCTATTCTATTGTCTCTGGTTGTTCTGATGTAGATGGACCTATTTCCTGAGTTTGCCTTTGTGAAGGCTCGGCTGTGGGAGCACTAGTTTCCTAGGCTGGCCTTTGGTAAGACTTTGTATGCACCTGTAGAAAAGAGTCCAGGTCAAGTCTCTTCTCCAAATCTTTCATTACATGTCAACCTTAACCTAATGACTATCTCGTTCTATCAAAGTCCCTTCCCTCCATTCATTCAAGTTGGCATATTGTTCTATCTCAGGAATTCTATGATGGAAGTAGGGTGACAATTTGTGTTTCATTCTTCTATCACAGATGAAACTGTGTGGATCATAAGTCCAGATAAAACTCTTTTTCATTCTTAGTCTCTCAAGGATTGTTTCTACTTCTTTGCTTGCTCTTATTTTATTGAAAATAAAGGGACCTAGGTGATCCTTTATCCTCAGTTGGGCTTTCTTCTTTGCCTTCATGAAATGGGTTTCATCGGAGTTGATCATTTTCCTGTAGTACTCCACGGCAAACAATCTCATGGGAAGATATTTAGGTACCTTGAAAGGAGGAACTCACATCCATAGATTCTAATCTCAGTGTGATTCTCGTACAAGTACCAGTCACCTATCTTATACTACTTCGGCAATTGGAGAATTCTCTTTATATCATCACTGATCCTAGGAGGAGGGTGTCCTAGTAGCAATGTCATTGTTGGATGTACAAATAAATCTATAAACTCTGTGTATGTGTTGGAGCTATGAAACATAGGGGTCCATAAAATGATTGACCTGGGATTACCTTTGGTATCAAGCTTTTGCACAAAAAATGGGAATTTGTCACTTTGGTGATAGATAAATAGGTGATACAAGACTGAAGAGTACTTGAACATTCTTTTGTTCTCGAATCTCATGAACTGATCATGTATCTTTTCAGCAATGAACTTGGCATAATCAAATTTTACCCCTGAAGGTTGACCAAGAGTGAAAATGGATAGGTAGGTAAAAAAATCTCCTCAACAAACTCACTGGTAGTGAAACCTAAGACAATTGAAATCATGTTGATAATGTCCCTCCCAAGCTGAGAAAACATGGTAGTGACATAAGGTGGGGGGTTTTTTGGCATGTATTTCTCAGTGAATATGAATGTTTGTAGGATTTGGGTTTTTCTTTCACTAGACAGCCTAGCAAATCTTTCAAGTAAATCGGAAATAGTGAGTGGAGTTAGGTTTTACTCATTTGGCAGCTGGAGCATCTCATTAATGGATTCATGTGTGATTTTGAACAAAACTTCATTATCTGCAGACATTACAACTTTCATAGAGGGTTCATATTTGGCATGGTAGTAGTGGACTATTTCAGGGAGAACATGTACACTTGGAAACTGGTATCTTGGCAAATTGGATTCCCATATACCTATGTTGTCTACTCAATTTAGGTAGTTGTCTCCGCATCTGCAGTGACACTTCAGTGGGGATTCTTCCAAACAAATGTATTTAATTTGGAAGTCTTTATCAGCCAAGGGAAGGTGGTCTAGATCCCTATGGGGAGTAGAAATTGGCATAACATTTAGGGCCACGGGGGTTTCCATATTTGGTTCTTGTGGATTCAAAGATGAAAATGGGGCTCTTTGAGCGAAAATAGGTGAAACAAAGGTCCCGAGAGTCTTTGATTTTAAGCCTTGCAACTAAATTACATTGGAATTTTGGGTTTCAACGTAATTGTAGAGGAATTTTAATATTTAACAGGGTTTCTGGAAGAAAATTGGTAAATACCTATTATTGAGGTACTGGTAGTGGTGTACTTGTTGACTGAAAGCACACAGTGGATCAGAGCGGTGCCAGACAACAAATTTCAAGGTATTTGATGGTTTGGGTACGATTTGGTTGATTTTTACGTACTGACTACATGCATGGGTTGTTTAGGATAAAGGGCGAAAATAGATTATACTTTGCTTTTATGCAAAAATTAATTTTTTGGCGGGTTTGTGACATGGATAGGTTGCGTCAGCAGGGGTGATTTGACATTTTTGTCATTTGCGGGAAGCGGTAAGCGGGTTTCATCACACCGCTTATGGGAGGTGGGTGGTATTGAAAGAGGGCCACGCGATTCCACACATCTTTCGACATGTAGCATTGGAACTATTTGGGAAACTACTCACATCGCACACTAAAGGTCAACTAAAAGCCTTCTGTGATATGAGAGATATCCGTCAGATCTAATGTATCCGATCGGACGGTGGTTAGCAACGAGAATTGGTGGTAGGTTAACGGAGGGTGGGCCCAATAATAATTAAAGGAGTTAATCATATCGGGGGTGGTTTGATTGGTCACTGAGTTATTAATTAGTCCTGGTGACTAATTAATCCTCATATAGTATGGTAGGGGTTCGTGTTCTTAATTAACCATAGATTGGTTAATTAATTCTATTCATTAACTTTATTAAGGTTATATTTAACAGCGGGATGAGATATGTAATATTTGGGATTTTTATAATAATACGGGCGCAAGTAGTGTTGTTTTATTTAGGAATTACATAATAGTACAAGTTAAAAGTTAATATGATGTATGGAATATGAATGCGTGCTAAGTTAAAAATGTTTCTGAAATCTATGAAAGAATTTTCATCATACACATTTAAGACTTAGGATAATATGAGGGTTTAGGGATAAAATGTTTTAATTTTCCCAAGTAAAATAGGATTTTACTTAGGAAAATTTTTATAAAGGGAATGAGTGACTTTATGAAAGGGTAATTGTTGATGAAAGGGACTTAAGTACTTTAGGCATTCTAAATTATTGGGCCGAGGATCCGATCCCTCCAATAGTCAGAGAAATGCTCTGAGCCCCTCTAACTTGATAGATACCTTGGTACTTAGTGGAAATTAGTGAATTTTTAGGGGAAAATGGAGTAGGGAAGTTAATTCATTTGACTTTGTTTGCTTGATGTGCTATCTCCACTGTGAATTGTGCTTTATCCAAGTGATGAAAGAAAAATATTTAAGCATTAAACTTAACCATTCACCACACATTTATTCTGCAACCATCATCTACTTACCCTACCTACTTTATCCTAGCATTTTCACTTCTATATTAGGGTGCACTTAGACTAGCAAACCCTTTTCACACTTTATTTTCTTTTAGATAGTGAGATCTATCTGAATTTACACTTATTACATCCAAGGGCTCATATTAAACTATTGAGCTCCTTTTATTCACTCTACTTGTCTACTTATCTGCCAAGATTAAACAGTTTGGTCAAATTTTATTCTCTATCTCTGTAAACATGAAATTGAAAACATGGAATAACCAAGTTTAAAATATTTGGCTACCATGGATTATGGCATAGGTGACAAGCTGCACACAATCTTTATTACACAACAAGTAAATAATAGTGGCATTTAGACTTGCACACTTTCATGGTCTTTTCTTTTTTGTTGGGGTTCATTTTCTTTTCATTTTTTGACCTTTTATTTATTTTTTGACCCTTTTATTCTTTTTCTAGGGTATACCCTCTTTACATCTTTTAAATTTTTTGTTCTTCACAAATATGAAAAACATTTGCAACAAGCAAAGGTATGAACATACTTCAGAGTTAAACAAAATCAATCATGATATATGACACCTATTGGTATAGGGGCATAACAGTGGCTCCACTTGGGGATGGCTTTCCCTAGTGGAAAGTCAAGAACAGTAGATCAATGGCATTCTGAAAAGATCTTGATTATGCTTTGCAATCTTCCTCTTGCCTGATGCTTATTTGTATGTATGATAGTAATTCTTCTGAAGCTTAGGGACTTCTCTTCGGGCTTCAATTTCACAATTTTACCATCCAATCCTCACTGAAGATTATAAAGGATATATTATGTAGAATTAGAAATCTAATCAGAGTTAAAAACTGGGGTCAAAGTAATGTTTCAACATTCAACCATTGACTGGTCCTCCTTCAAGTTCTGCACCTTCTAACTCTTCAAGAAAATATGCATTGCTTCCTCTGAAAGCATATATTATATATGGTCATTTCCACAAGAAGCCAAATTTTCCATGTTTTGCTTTGTCATCCCTCCTAGAATCCCATTTTAATACTTTGTCTCCCAGATAGAAATCTTCTACTTTGGTCCTTTTGTCAAAGATTTTCTCGAGTTTTTCTTATAGCACTTGTGATCTTTGGTACACCTCCTCTCTGGTTTTCTACAAATGGATGGTCCGGTTTATCCTTTTCTGTATATCATTTGGTTCCACTTGAGCTTCTTAGACTAGTTTCATGACAGGAACCCCTAAAGATGAGGGAAAAACAACCTCCATGCCATATACTAGCTCATAGGGACTGGTTCCAATGGATTTTTTGGTTGTAAGCCTGTCTGCCCATAAAGCATTGATCAATTTTTTGTTCCAAGTTTTCTTATTCTCTTCCAATAATTTTTTGATAATATTAATTAGACCTTTGTTGGAAGATTCTACAAGTCCATTCCCTTGAGGATAGTAGGTTGTGGAATGACCTAGTGTGATATGATACTTGTTACAAAAATTAATCATTTTCTTTGACTTAAAGGCTACATCATTATCTGTGATAATTTTATCTAGGCAACCAAATCTGGACAGAATATGGGCCTCTAGAAATCCTATGATGACAGTGTCTGTGGCTTGTCTTGAGGGAATAGCTTCTATCCATCTGGTAAAATAGTAGGTTGCAGTAAGTATCCATTTATGTTGCCCAGAAGATGGTGGATGAATTTCCCCAATTAAGTCAAGGCCCCATTGTTGAAAAGGTTTCTTGGTGGAAATGGGTTTCAATGGTAAAGGTACCAATTTCCTTTTTCCTTCAAATATTTGGCATTTGTGGTAGGAAGTTACAAATTTCTTCACATATGCAACCAAGGTTGGCCAATAAAAACTAGCTCTTAGAATTTTGTCAGTAGTTGACTTCCAATAGAGGTGTCCACCACAGTCCCTTGCATGAAATTCTTGAAGAGCCTTGTCAGCTTCTTCTTTCAATAAACAACTTAACAAAATGCCTTCATGATTTTTCCAAAATAAAGAGTTATCTAAGATGTAAAATTTTAAAGACTTCATTTTTAAAAATGTATTCTTGGTTCTGGGTAACCCTGGAGGAGTCTACAGGTTTTGTAGCACATAAATAATATCATCATACCAAGGTGAATCTAAAAAGGCTTGGCTGATCTGTGGAGTCACCATCTCCTGCTCGTTATCCAGCTCTGCAACGAGATTTATGTCTAGGGCTTGACAATTAGTTTCTGCCATGAGTTTGGCCAATCCCTGACCTTTAATCAACTTAGTAGGTTATATCTCTAAATCATATTCTAAGATAGTTGCTATCCATTTTCCTCTTTTTCCATCAACTCCATCCTGAGTTAGGATGTCTTTGACTACTGCATTTGGAACATAAGCTACTATATGAGAACGCAAAATATAGACCCTGAAATCTTTGAGAGCTTTTACCAATGCAAAAGCTTGTTTCTCCATTATTTTGTATTTTAATGATGCATCTCCAAGAGCTTTACTAAAAAATTCTATGGGTTTTTCACATCCTTGACCATCTTTTTGTAGTAAAACTACAGCTATGGTGTGTTCTATTGCAAAAGAAAAAATGATGAAGTCTCTATCAAACTGTAGGCTTGTGAGGACTGGTGTTCTTGTTAAGGCTATTTTAATTTCTTCAAATGATTGTTTAGCCTCAATTGTCCAATGAATGGTTGAATCCTTCTTTAACATGTTATTTAATGATCTAATGATCTCAACTAAATTAGAGATAAACCTTCTTAAAAAATTAATCTTTCCTAAAAATTCCTGTAACTCTTTAATGTTTCTAGGATGGGAAATTTGTAAAATAGCTTCAATCTTGGAGGGGTCAATTCGGATGCCATCCTTAGAAATGATGTGACCTAACAGTTTTCCTTCCTCCAATCCGAACAAAGACTTCTTTGGATTCAAAGAAATACCATATTTTCTGCACTTTAAAAAGACTTGCCTAAGATGCTCCAAGTGCTGTTGATCTGATTTAGAAAAAACAGTGAGATCATCAAGATATATAACAAGAAAATCATGAATTTCTCTTGCAAAGGCAATGTCCATTGCTCTTTGAAAGGTTGCTCCTACATTTTTAAATCCAAAGGGCATTTTAATGCATATGAAGGTACCCCATGGTGTGGTGAATGCAGTTTTCTCTTGGTCATCAGGGTGAACTAGGATTTGGTTATAACCAGAAAACCCATCTAAAAGTGAGATTCTAGAAGAACCGACTACCCTTTGTAATATATGGTCCATTTTGGGTAAATGATAGTTATCTTTAAGAGAGACCTTGTTCACATTTCTTAGGTCAACACATAATCTTATTTCACCTGTTTTCTTCCTAGTAGGTACCAGATTAGACACCCACTCTGAGAATCTAATAGGGGCAATAATCCCTACTTCATACATGCGTTTGATTTCTTTCTCAATTGATGGTAATAGCACAGGGTTAATTCTTCTGAGTTTTTGTTTAAAGGGCTTTTGATTTTCTTTCAGAGGTATAGTGTGCTCAATGGTAAAGGTGTCATAAGATTTCAAATCTTCATAACTCCAGGCAAAAACATCCTGGAATTCTCTCATAAGTCCAACATACTTTAGCTTCTAAGCAGGAGGTAAATATTTTGACTATTTTATCAATTTGGGATTACCCTGTGTTCCTAAGTTATACTCTTTGATGTCTACTTTTAAAGGCTCTATTTTAGGTTTCTTTGGAATGTCATTAGAATCAAACAAATCTTCTAAAGGAGTCAATCCTTTGGGTAAATGATTGTCCTTTAGGTTGATAACCTCTGTTTCTTCTTCAATTATTTCATCTAGATCCATTTTTTTCAGGTCTTGAATTTCTTTTTATGTGAATTTGGTAGGGTGAAGCATATTTATTAAATTTTCTTCCAAAGTGTTAATTTCTACCTCATTTATTTGATTAAAAATAGTAACCGTATCAACATCTATTTTAAGGTTAGAAAATTCCTCATCCAAGGTTAAAAAATTATTAATCTGCTTATCACTATCAAAAGCCTGTTAGTTCTTAAGATTATCAGGGATGGCTGGTCTGTGCCTAATCTCAGCAGTATACTGATGATTAGGTTGAAAAGGTAATTTGCAGGTGTTGGCAAACATGGGCAGCCTGTGGGCTTGCATGTTGTGTTTTCTTGGAATAGTTGCAAGATGGGTTTCTAAAAAGGTGTTGAGGATATCTATGACTCTTCCCCTATAATATCCTAGTCTAGGATCCCTGGTTGACTAAGTTCGCTTAATCTATTTAACTATCAATTCTGAATCTCCCATGATGGACACCCTTATAGCTCCTAATCTTTTAACAAGTTTAAGACCTAACAAAAGAGCCTCATATTCTTCCATATTATTGGTGAATCTAAAATTTAATATATAGGCATGGCCTTGAGCATGATCATTTTCTAAATTGTACACCCAAAATCCCACTCTTGTTCCTAGTTTATTTACCAATCCAACAAACTCTAAATGCCAATGGATTTCATGTTCATAATTTGTGTCCGGTGTAGTAGGAACTTGTTTAACCATTGCATTTGGGTTTTCATTGTCATCTAATTTTTCTTTGTTATTTGATATTTCTTGAATATGAACAATTGATTTTTCTTTTTCAATTTCTTTCGATTCTACTACTAAAACATCTAAAGTGTTTGAAGGACTGGCTTTTGCATTGTAAAGAATGAAAGAATCCATATCAGAGTGTACTAAGTATATGGGGAAATTTTGGGGTTTTTCCTGATTACTTACTACATATTTCATCAATGTTTCTTTGTATAGTTTCTTGGGTTGTCCAAAAACCAATATAGTGGCATATGACATATCGAGTTGAAGAGATCCCTAAAGCTTAGCACCCCAGGATCTTGACAAAAGCATGCCATATTTGGGTGGTATATCAGCTACCACTATGTCCATTACTAGTGTTTTTGCAGGGTATTGAACTAATGAAACACACAAGTCTTTTATCAATCCTCAACATTTCACCTGGCTGGAATCAAAAGAAAACAAATCTTTTTATGGTCTAGTGATGTCTAGGTCTAGCTTTTCCATGACAGGTTTGGGCATAAGATTGTGAGATGCCCGAGATTCAAGCATGGCATTGTGAAGAATCTTATCATGTATGTTTAGACTAACATAGAAGGGAGGTATTCCTCCTTCCAATGGTTTCCCGTTCACTTATGGGCCAAAGATTAACTCGGGTTGATCATCATAAAGATTAACTGAGTCTTTAGTTCCAATACTTTTCATTGATCTATTGATTTGAGTCCAGTAAACATCATGTTTACCTAATTCAGATAATGGGACAGAAATTTTCAGCTTGTTAACTTCTGCTTCCAGATTAAAGGACTTTTCTATTTGGGCTCTTGGATTTTGAGCAGCTGTGCTTTCTATGTCTTCCTCCTTTTCAGGACTAGAGTGATGATTGGTTGATTTTCCTAATCAATCTCTAGAGGTTCTTCCACAGTTTCCTTGGAAGGAAGGGGAGTGGAAGGCTTTTCATTTTTTGGTTGATTATCAAAGACATCTTCAATTATGGGGTCAGGAAGATTAGTGTTTGGTCTAGAAAGAGTGTGCAAGGGTCTGGTTACTATCTTACCTTTTTTGGGCTTATTTGGGACTATTTTCTTGTTTGTTCTAGGGACATCAATTTTCCTACCTCTTAGATTATATTGCTTGTGCACCTCAAAGATGGCTGAGTCATATCCCTGCCTAAAATCAAATGATTCTCCTGATTTAGTTTGGAATTGTTTAAGTATGTGGGCTTCTTCATCATCTTGGGATAAGAAAACTTCTTCTTCATCATCAAGCCCCATCAAATTGATTTGAGTATCTTCTTCTGCACCTTCAGAGTGAGAAGCCTCTGCATAGCTCTCCTGGAAAGGGGGTCTGATATTCTGGTCTGGGCCACTCTTTCCATCGTTCTGGTTTTGATTTTTCCTAAAATTAGGATTTCTCCCTCGGTTATTTGGTTGATTATCCCAATGGGATTTCCTTTCAATTATCTCCACTCTGTCTCCTAGTCTATCCATTCCTTTAATTATGCAATCTAGATTTTGTTCAAAGCGTGAGCTTTCTTCTTTTAAAGGTATCCTCCTTTCACTCCTAGCTTTGGATCTTTTGGAGAGAAGATTGACTTCAACGCTTACTGCTACACTTCGCATATCGTCCAATGTGGGAGGGTTTCATTCTCTCAACTGGAAAGCCATATCAGAATCAAATCCATCAGGGATTTGATTAAGGCTAAACCAGGTGGAGGCCTAAGATCAAGAGGAATGGCACTATACACACTGTTAAATCTAGTGCAATAGTCCTGAATAGTTTCTTGTGGTCCCCTCTTGAGGATCTCGTATTCAGGTAAGATCTGGAGGAGGTCTTTTCGTTTCTCCCATCTGTTCAGGAACTTTTGGTAGAGGGTTCTAATATTGTCTATACTATTGGGTGTTAAGGCTCTAAACCAGGTTCAAACATCTCCGGTAAGGCTTTGCACAAAAATTCTCATTTGCACATCAATAGTGTCTATTTCATACATTTCGAAATAATCAGTCATTCTCCTAGTATGTTGTTGGGTTGTATAGGTTCCAGTGCCATCAAAGGATGTGATCTTACTTTGATAATCAAGAGGCATTGCACTTAGATTGGCTGGCAACACAAGAGGAGTATATCTGTTAGCCATTGTTGTAGGTAGTGTTGAAACAAAGACTGGAGTTGGGGTAATAGTGGGTGTTTGTGGTGTGGATGGAGGACTAGGGGTTAAAGTCAACTGTGAAGTGGTTTGAGGTTGAGAGATATGAGGGGCAGATGATGAGCTTGTATAAAAGGAAGTGACTACAAAAGGATTAGGGGATCCTTTAATGGTAATATCAGATTGAGGTGAGTCCTACAAATTTCTATCAATTAAGAAATTAGCTCTTTGGACCTCAATTTCTCTGATGAAATCTCGGTCTTGGATTAGGTCTATTAATTCAAAATTAGATGAAGTTCGAAACAAAGAGGTTTCAAAGTATTCATCAAAGGGAAGGTCTTCTAGGAATAACCACTCAAAAAGACAAGATTGAGATCTAAATATGGGTCGAGGGCTAATAGAACTTTCTTATATTCTAAGAATTTTGGGGATCAAATTGGGGTTCTCGAACATCGAGGGTGGACTAGGGTCAGGATTAGCCCTATTGTACCAAGTTCTTTCTAAAGCTAGGTTTTAGGTCTTTCATTTTGCAATTTCTTATAAAGACATCAAAATAACTTCTATGAACTCCTTAAGATGCATGTAATAAAACTTTGTGTTTATTAAAGATTTGTTTTGACAGAGGAATTAGTCTTTCCCCAGTGGAGTCACCATTATGTTAGCACTCAGATTTTCCCTTAGAAGTTATCAAAAGAAAGGACACTCCAAGGTAACCACAAACCAATATTTTAAGTATAGAAGCTAGCCAATCTGTACTCAGAGAGGGCTCTCTCTTTATGATTTAACTTTGTTTTGTGAGAGATTAGGCTAGCTATGAAAGTTTCTAGGGGATTTTTGTTTGGATGGTAGAATTCTAGGAACAGATGGATAGAGCAAGGCCTTCAAGCCATTAAGCTATGGAGTCAATTGAATACTGGCGTAACTGGATCAGATCACTTACTAAAGGGAAAACTCGCAGGGAAAGGTAGTCAAACAAACAGCAAATGTCAAGTTCAAGTGGATGAGATGGCTTGAACCAGGGAGAAAGGGCAATGAAGGATCCTTTAACCGGGGCCAAGATGAGGAACAAAAGAGGACTATTAACAAAGAGCAATGAAGAATGCTTTTTTAAATTGAGCCAAGGGACAAACTACGAAGTAAGGGAGCATTCAAGAATTCCCTAACTATGATAGTCTAGTGGAAAACATTGAGAAGATAAATAGTTTAAAACAGAGTGCAGTAAAGCAATTCTAAAAAACCATTACTTGTTTATCATTCAGATTTCATGAAAATACATGTGAATATTAATAAACATAAGGGAAACAGTAAAACACAAGAGATATAGAATACTTATTTGATTTCTGTTTGACACAAGTATCCTGTAAACTACCTTAGCTTTATTTCTTGATCCAATAATCCATACAAATGTTGGTGCAATAGCACTTCAATTCTAGAAGAAAATGTCTATAGAAATGTTGTAGAATCCACCACTACTACTTCGAATGAAGAAGTATTTATACAAAGTTTATAATCAAAATATCTCATAACTAGATGAGATTTATTCTAGGAAAATAAAACATATATTTACACAAATATAGAGACAGATGGTCTCGAATATAGAAACAGAAAGCGAACTGATTGTGCTATCCCTGTTTTTGTTGAAGGAGCTAGAGGTAGGTCCTATGAATTTTCATCTCGCTATTGTCTTACTAACTTTGTGTTGGATATATGATTTGATCTTTTTAATTGATACTCCTTCACCTGTAACTGATACACTTTACCTGTTTGCCAGCTTTCATTCTTCTTACCAATATTTAATGTGGTAATTATTTCTATTTACCTCATTGTTTACCATGGTAATTTATAGGATGTTAGTCATGCTGGCCCACCAATCATGCTTTGGTCTTCTTGTCCCGGTCAGCTTCTTGTAAATTTCATCTACTTCTGTATATTTTACAAAATTGGGTTGTACAGGGATAAGTGCTTTACTTCATGTTCAATGAAAAAGAGGTTCTCTAAACTGTCATATAGCACTTTCCCTGTTGGTAATGCCTTGGCTGAGGATGAACTAGCCTGACTGTCAGCCTGCTGATGTAATTTGTTAACGTACTTAATCTGAACCATTAACTTATCATTGATGAATAAAGGACAGGGAAGTCCTTTCATTCTTAAGATGTGAAATTTCTTCATAAACTCATCTATATCTTCCTGCATGCTTTGACATCTACGTTCCAGGCCTTGCACCAGGTTCCTTTTGGTCAATACTTTCTTTATTTCAAGGATGGTAGCACTCTTATCCTCAATGACTAGTTGCTCCAACTGTTGCATGTTTTTACTATTTAGAAAAGTTATTAACTAGACTGCATCTTCAAGCTTTCTACCCAGTTCTTCTCTGGTCTTCTGAATCTCTTGAAGAGAAAGCTTTACTATATCAATCTACTCAAAAATAATTTGAATTGGTGGCCAAATATCATTGATGGAATCAATGATATTGGTCCATAATATTTTCCTGACGTCTGTCAAAGACTTTTCAAATGATAGATCCTTCTCTAATGCATTAATTTGTTGTTTCATGCATTTGTTTTTTCTTATTTCTTCTGCATAATTCATGTTTGATATATAATTTTTCTACTCCAAGACAATGAATTTTTCTTTTACTTTCTGCAGCTCTATGACCTGGAGCTTCATCTCCTCCATGTACTTAATCAAATCCTCTGCGCTCTATGTAGGTGTACCTGTCTGTGATGTACTTGTTGCCTCTATGGGTGTAGATGTTGCCAAAGGAATGTTTGGTGCTAAAACAATTGCCAGTGTATAAGGGACTACTGTTGAAACAATTGGCACTATAGTTTGAGGCTGTGTGGTCGACTCACTTTGCCTTAACTGCACTATTTTTTCCAATTCATGCTCTGTTTCCTTCAGTTTCTCGTTTAACTTAAGGACCAAGTCCATAAGTTCTTCTTCATTTTTCTTCTCTATCACTTCAACAGTCTAAGGGTGAACGAGTGGTGGCAATTTCAATTGTTTCCTAAGTGCAACTATGTCTTCATTGTTTCAATAGGGGCACAACAATATTAATAAGGGGTACAATTACCATAGTAATGGGGTAATCACTAGTATTATAGGGACCCAACATGCCCCTTTCCTTCAAAAAAAGTGTGTTCCTCAACGCTTGAGTAGTTCTGGATACTTTTGTATAAAATTCTCATCCTCCCATGTGGAATCTTCCGCAGATAAGT
>APFE030676098.1:49512-75311 GCA_000404065.3 Pinus taeda | reverse complement strand
CAATAGAGGGATTCTATGGGGCACAGTAATAATAATATGGGGGCAATAGGGGCACAAAAATATTAATAAGGGGTACAACTACCATAGTAATGGGGTAATCACTAGTATTATAGGGACCCAATAGACAATTTGTGTTTCATTTTTCTATGACAGATGAAACTGAGTGGATCATAAGTCTAGATAAAACTCTTTTTCAATCTTAGTCTCTCAAGGATTGTTTCTACTTCTTTTCCTGCTCTTCTGTTATTGCAAATAAAGGGACCTAGGTGATCCTTTATCCTCAGTTGGGCTTTCTTCTATGCCTTCATGAAATGTGTTTCATCGGAGTTGATCATTTGCTTGTAGTACTCCAGGCCAAACAATCTCATGGGAAGATATTTAGGTAGATTGAAAGGAGGCAACTCACATCCATAGATTCTAATCTTAGTGTGATTCTGGTACAAGTACCAGTCACCTATCTTAT
Organism: Pinus taeda; assembly: GCA_000404065.3. Lineage (NCBI taxonomy): Eukaryota > Viridiplantae > Streptophyta > Pinopsida > Pinales > Pinaceae > Pinus > Pinus taeda. The sequence continues at coordinate 74,848 of APFE030676098.1, read as the reverse complement.
ACTACTTTGACAATTGGAGAATTATCTTTGTATCATCACTGATCCTAGGAGGAGGGTGTCCTAGTAGCAATGTGATTGTTGGATGTACAAATAAATCTATAAACTGTGTGTATGTGTTGGAGCTATGAAACACAGGGGTCCAAAATATGATTGACCTGGGATTACCTTTGGTATCAAGCTTTTGTACAGAAAATGGGAATTTTTCACTTTGGTAATAGATAAATAGGTGATACAAGACTGAAGAGTACTTTAACACTCTTTCTTTCTCGAATCTCATGAATTGATCATGTATCTTTTCAGCAATGAACTTGGCATAATCAACTTTTACTGCTGGAGGCTAACCAGGAGTGAAAATGGATAGGTAGGTAAAAACATTCTCCTCAACAAACTCACTAGTAGTGAAACCTAAGACAACTGAAATCATGTTGATAATGTCCCTCCCAAGCTGAGAAAACATGGTAGTGACATAAGGTTGGGGGTTTTTTGGCATGTATTTCTCAGTGAATATGAATGTTTGTAGGATTTGGGTTTTTCTTTCACTAGACAGCCTAGCAAATCTTTTAAGTAAATCAAAAATAGTGAGTGGAGTTAGGTTTTCCTCATTTGGTAGCTGGGGCATCTCATTAATGGATTGAGGTGTGATTTTGAACAAAACTTCATTATCTGCAGACGTTACAGCTTTCATAGAGGGTTCATATTTGGCATGGTAGTAGTGGACTATTTCAGGGAACACATGTACACTTGGAAACTGGTATTTTGGCAAATTGGATTCCCATACACCTATGTTGTCTGCTTCATTTAGGTAGTTGTCTCGGCATCTGCGGTGATACTTTAGTGGAGATTCTCCCAAACAAATGCCTTTAATTTGGAAGTCTTTATTGGCCAAGGGAAGGTGGTCTAGATCCCTATGGGGAGTAGAAATTGGCATAGCATTTAGGGCCATGGAGGTTTCCATCTTTGGTTCTTGTGGATTCAGAGATGAAAATGGGGCTTTTTGAGTGAAAATAGGTGAAACAGAGGTCCTAGGAGTCTTTGATTTTAAGCCTTGCAACTAAATTATATTGGAATTTTGGGTTTCAACATAATTGCAAAGGAATTTTAGTATTTAATAGGGTTCCTGGAAGAAAACTGGTAAATACCTATTATTGAGCGACTGGCAGTGGTGTACTTGTTGACTGAAAACACACAGTGGACCGAAGCAGCGTCGTGTAGAAAATTTCAAGGTAGTTTATGGTTTGGGTACGATTTGGTTGATTTCTATGTACTAACTACATGCATGGGTTGTTGAGGATAAATGGAAAAAATATATTATACTTTGTTTTTATGCAAAAATCAATTTTTTGGTGAGTTTGTGACATGGCTAGGTTGCGGCAGTGGGGATGATTTGACATTTTTGTCGTTTGCTGGGAAGCGGTAAGTGGGTTTCATCGAACTGCTTATCGGAGGTGGGTGGTATTGAAGGAGGGCCACACAATTCCACACATATTTCGACATGTAGCATCATCACTATTTGGGAAACCTCTCACATCGCATGCTGAAGGTCCACTGAAAGGCTTGTGCGATATGAGCGATATCCGTTAGATTTGAGGGATCCGATTAGACAATGGTTGACAACGAGAAGTGGTGGAAGGTTAACAGAGGGTGGGCCCAATAATAATTAGAGTTAATCATATAAGGGGCGATTTGATTGGTAACTGAGTTATTAATTAGTCCCGGTGACTAATTAATCCTTATATAGTATGGCGGGGGTTTGGGTTCTTAATTAACCTGTTAGATTCCTATACCAATAGGTTTCATTTTTCATGATTGACAGTGGAAGTGCTAAATATGTTCATCCCTGCATGATGCAGAGGTCCCATATTTCGTATACAGACAAAGAAAACTAAAAAATGAAAAGAGGGTATGCCTTAAAAGAATAATCAAAAGGCAAGAAAATCAATTGGTCAAAAAAAATAATGAAAATGAACCCCAAACCAAAGACCAGGAAAGTGGCTAGTCAAAATGCCACTGTTATCTTATTTTGCAAGTTCACCATGTGAAGGTACTATTTCTTATTACATTTGATGGATGGCCCAAGAGTTCAATCTGGACCATGCCATGTTTGAATTGCTGTTGTAGAATAGAGAAATAATATCTGTCCAAATAGTTCAAGCTTGGCAGATGAGTAGCTAGGTAGAGAATTTAAGGAGCCCAACTGCTTAATTTGGGCCCTTGGAAGAGATAAGGGTACATTTAGATAGGAGGACAGTCAAAGGAAAAAGAAAACAATCAGGGTTTGCTAGTTCATGTGCACCCAATCCAAAGGAAGAAAAAATGCTTGGTGTATTAGGCTGGGTAGGTAGTTTGAGGTTGCAGAAGCAAGGAGGTAATCACTTGTGGTCTTATCAAGAAGGACTTATCTCACTTATGGCATTGACAACATGGCAGTTGTTTGATGGTACAACACTGGAATCATGACTAACTTCCCCTTTCATTCCCCCATAAATTATTCACTAACATCGCCTCAAGGACCTTGGGATTTGCCCAAAAGTCCAGTTTCACTCCATTCTTGTTAAAAGCCAAGTTGACATATGAGTTAACTTAGTGAAAAGAAGCCACATTTCTTGTGTAAAGTTGATCTTTCCACAATCCATTCATTTCCCTATGCTAAAGCTTCCATTCTATAAACTTAGCATGCATCCATTCCTTTTCATTCGATAGAACTAATATTAACATCTAACCCTATTATCTAGCTCCCTAAATCATTTCCCCACCCCTATTATACAAGAAACTATATAAAAACCCCAAAAAATACTAAATATTCCACCCCATGGCAACTATAGCCAAATAATATAAGTCAGGAAATATTAGGTTCATTTGGGACCCATTATTATCCCTTCCGCATTCATTACCCTTAGGATTCATTTAACACCCGGTTGAATGAATAACCACATCAAACATTCCCCCAAAACTATACCCTATCACCCTCCGTTCTAAGGTAGTTTTGATTCTCTTCTCATTTATTGTCTGCATGAGCAAGTTGCATTATATGGCTCACCTACCAGAAAATTCAAATCAACAGTGGGTGAAATTTGCGCTAATATTCAAAATCACAGACCAGGTGGCGTAGGACAACACAACAGCACAACAACACAATAGCACAACAAAACAATAGCACAACATATCTAAGAAGCGGTCACCCACCGACTGCCAGAGTCAAAGGGTCAACAACACACAGGACACCTGCTACAACGAGTAAAGAGCTTTTAATTTCTCAGTTATTGTTGCGCGATTTTTCCACAAATAGTTATTGATTATGTCAGAGTAGATGGACACATTGATGTCCAAATATTTCCCTATGGGATATTTTGTAAACTCCTATATATACTTGTCAAAGAGATGTATTGTGGGTTGGTGATTCTTCTTTCTGAACTGCACTATAACATATCAGACTGTATTAATACAAATGGCCGTTGAAGTTCACTGGGTCTAGATGATCTGAAGGTGGATTGGATGTTCTCGGACCTACTACAAAATTCCTGTGTCATGCTGAGGAACAATAAGTTATAGTAAACCGTGTTTTATGTTCTCTATATTCGTAAATTCCATGTATGTTTCATGATCTTGATAACAGGGAAGAAGAATAGCATAGGATTTGTTTGAATGCACCATATGTTCAATCTCTATTGTTAATTATGTTTTTCTTCAAAATTAGTCATAAATATGAATTATTCACTGCTCATGTTTGCACTAACTCTTTTATTTTGGATACTGTTTAGAAATTCTTAATTGCTCCTGCACAATATTCATACACTTTCCCTCTACCAGTATAATGAAATATTCTTGATTGCCTTTCATTCCCTAACTTCATTCCATCATTTCTTGATTTGAAAATTGTTTCTAGCTTGCCCATCCCGCTCTGTAGTACTACCTTTTCACCAAGAAACTCTTTCAACGATTACACTTTCAGTGACTCCATTGCCCAATGGAAAACACAGTTATATACTTGCATCCCAGTTCGGTCTGAGATCACCATCCAACAAACTTAAAAAACAAACCCTGTTCATCATAACTAGCCTAAAAATACTACAAAACAAAGCTAAATTTTATAGAGAGAGCCCTCTCTGGTTGCAAGTAGGCTAGAACCTGCAGCTAAAATATTGGTTAGTGGTTACCTTGGCTATATTCCCTACAGGAAGCAGGGAACAACCTGAGTGATAACATCATTGGCAACTCAACTGGGGACAAAATTAGTTTCCTTGTTTCAACATAGTCAAAGGAGATTTCAAGCTTCCTATGTTTCAAAAGAATCTCCTGTGAAGTATTGTCTGAAGCTGTGATTGAAAACATTCCGAGAAAAAAAACAAAAAACAAATGTAGAAGCTGGCTCCAAAGAAGAAAACCCGTTACACAAGGTCAAACCCTGACCCAGATCCTCCAGCTATTTTTGAAAATCCCAATCTAATACCTAAGATCCTTAGAAAACAAGAGCAACAAGAAGATTGTGTTGATTCAAGTCCTGAAGCAGTTCAGCAAAGCTATATTCCAACCCCTGCTAAAACATCAGTTCGTCCCCATATTACTTCCACTTATACTAGTTCTTCACCCACTCCTCAAAGCACATCCTCCACTCCTCCATCTATTACACATATATCTACCGTCGTCCCTACTATTCCAGTTGTCCCATTTCTTCATGTTGTCCCATTTATCCCTGTAACTATGGAAAATTGTTATGCTCCTTTACAGCTACCTGCAAATCCAGGGGCTATGCCTCAGGATTATCAAAGTAAGATCACTTATTTTGATGGTGTTGGTTCCTATACAGCCCAAATGCACACCAAGAAGATGCAGGACTATTTTGAAAACTATGAAATTGATGATGATGGTGTAAGGATGAAGATCATTGTTCAAAGTCTAACTAGTGATGTAAGGACCTGGTTTAGGTCTCTTACTGCAAACTCTATAGCTGATCTTGAGGCCCTATATCAAGTCTTGTTAAACAGATGGGAAAAGAAGAAAGACCCTTTACATATATTAACTGAGTATGAAAATTTAAAAAGGGGTCCGCAGGAAACTGTCCAAGACTATTGTGCTAGGTTCAACAATGCATAGAATGCCATCCCACAAAACCTTAGACCCCCACCTAACTTAACCTTGATCAAATTCCCCGATGGATTTGATTCAGATATGGCATATCAGCTAAGGGAAAGAGCCCCTCCCAGTCTAGCAGACATGTAGAATGTAGCTGTTAGTGTAGAAGCAAATTTGATTGCCAAATGAAACCGGGCTAGAACTGAAAGAAGAAGAACCTTCAGCATTTGAGCAAAAACTTGATGCAATCATTAAAGGAATGGACAGATTGGGAGATAGGGTAGAGACAATTGAAATAAAATCATCCTGGGAAGGGAAACCAAGTAACTCAACTAGAACTCCAAACTTCAGAAAAGGCCAAAACCCTACTACTGGAAGGACTGGACCTGATGAGAATATCAGGCCTCCATTTCAAGAGAATTATGTAGAGGCCTCAACCTCAAATGAACTGACAGAGGATCCTCACATTAACTTAATGGGTCTAGATAGCGAACATCAAGTTTTTCTAACTCAAGATGACCAAGAAGTCCATGAATTCAATCAATTTCAAACCAAATCTAGAGAGTCATTTGATTTTACAGAAGGCTATGATGCAGCAGTCTATGAGGTTCATAAACAGTACAAATTGAGAAGCAGAACCATAGATGTGCCTGAAACTACCAAGTTGAAAGATGCTAAACAGCTGAAGAAAACAAAGGATAAAGTTGTCCCAATAGAATCCTCTGATAAAACACACCCAAAGGAAGTTACTATGGAAGATGTATCAGACTTATAGCCTTCAAGAAACCATTCATTCACACCCCATTCTCGAACAGAAGATTTGAATAACCCTAGAGAAAATAATGACAAATCAGATATTCCTTATAACAGTACCCATAACCGAGAGAAAGTCAAAGAAAGCTTAGCTGATAAAGAGAAGCTTGCTACCCAAAATATAAAGAATCAGATAGAAAAAACTTTTAACTTAGAAACAGAAATTGGCAAGCTAAAAATAGCCATTCCTCTCTCTGAATTGGTCAAACATGAAGTTTACAGACAACAAATCAATAGGTCACTGCAAATATCAGAGAATAGGGATGTAGTCAATGTTTTGGATGATCAACCAGAACTAATTTTTGGTCCAGAAGTCAATGGTAAATCAGTATATGGAGGTGTTCCTCCATTCTATGTGAGCTTAAACATTCATGACAAAGTGTTACATAATGCAATGTTTGACTCAGGTGCTTCCCATAATCTAATTCCCAAATCAGTGATGGAAAAGCTAGACCTGGACATCACCAGACCCTATAAAGACTTGTTTTCATTTGATTCCTGTCAGGTTAGGTGCCTAGGCCTAATCAAAGATCTTTGTGTTTCTTTAGTCCAATATCCAACCAAGACTATCTTGATGGAGGTGGTGGTAGCTGACATTCCACCTAAGTATGGCATGCTTTTATCCAGATCTTGGGGTGCCAAACTCTAGGGATCCCTGTAGCTAGACATGTCCTATGCCACAATTTCAGTCTTTGGCCAGCCAAAGAGATTATACCGAGAAACATTGATGAAATATGTGGTTAGTAGTCAAGAAAAGCCCCAAAACTTCCCCATCTATTCCATTCACTTGAACATGGATTCATTTATCTTATACAATGCTGACATGTGTCCCAAAACTGATGTCAAACTCTTGAAAACAACACAAACAGAAAGTATGAATGAACAATCTAGTGCTTTAGATAAAAAAGGTTTTGATGTGATTGATACAACAAAGCAAAATGACATATCACATGAGTTACAAAAGCCAAACCTGCCTACTGAACAAGCTTGCAAAACTATCAAAGCTAGCCATAATCATGAAATCCTATGGTACTTAGAGTTTGATGGGTTAGTGAACAAATTAGGAGCAGGGGCAGGTGTTTGGATACACAACATGCATAATGACCATGCTCAAGGTCATGCATATAGGCTAAATTTCAGATGCACAAACAACATGGCTGAATATGAAGCCCTCCTATTGGGTCTCAAACAAATTAGAAGTCTAGGGGCAACTAAGATTTCAATTTTAGGGACTCTGATTTAATTATACAACAGATGAAGGGAAATTTATTTACAAATGATATCAGGCTAAGGTCTTACAGGGGAGCAGCAACTAAATTACTTAACAGCTTCGTAGAATTTCAGCTCACTAAAATTCCAAGAAGTCATAACTTACATGCACATAGTTTGGCAACTTTTGCCAGCACTTGTAAACTTCCTTTTGAGCCCAATCACCACTTCACTGCTGAGATTAAACAAAGATCCGCTGTCCCAGATAATGTAAAAAATTGGCAAGTATTTGAGAATGACACCCAGATAAATAATTTCTTGACAATGAAAGAAGAATTCTTAAATATAAACATAGACACAAGCACTATTGATGATCAACAACAAATTGACAAAGTTGAACCAGGTATATCAGTTGAAACAACAAATCTGATTTTGCATCCAACAACCTTTGATTGTACAGATTTACAAAAGCTAAAACAAAGAGGTTTTGGTGAAATGATTGACGAAGAATCTGAAGTAATCGAACTAAAGGATAATTTCCTGCCCACAGGTTTGACTCCCTTAGAAGATATTTTTGACTCAAATGACATTCCTAGAAAGCCAAACATGCAACCCCTAAACGCAGAAATTGATGACTGTAACATTGGGACCATAGAAAATCCTAAAATGAAAAAACTTTCCAAAACATTACCTCCTGACAAAAAACTAAAATACATTGAGTTGTTTAAAGAGTTCCAAGATGTGTTCGCTTGGAGCTATGAGGACCTCAAATCCTATGACACTTCTGTTATCCAACATACAATACCCTTGAAAGAAAACCAAAAGCCTTTTAAGCAAAAGCTAAGGAGGATTAATCCAGTCCTGCTTCCCCTGATGGAAAAAGAAGTTAAACGAATGTTTGAAGCCGGAATCATTGCACCTATCAGATTCTCAGAATGGATCTCAAACCTAGTCCCCACTAGAAAGAAAACTGGAGAGATAAGACTTTGTGTTGACTTGAGAAATTTGAACAAAGTCTCTCTCAAAGACCACTACCCCTTACCAAAAATGGACCATATCCTACAAAGGGTAGTGGGGGCTTCAAGGATTTCATTGCTAGATGGCTTCTCAGGATTCAATCAGATTTTATTTCACCCAGATGATCAAGACAAGACAACCTTTACAACACCCTGGGGAACTTTTAAATATGTCAAAATGCCCTTTGGACTCAAGAATGCAGGAGCCACATTTCAGAGGGCAATGGACATAGCCTTTGCTAAGGAAATCCATGATTTCCTAGTAATCTACCTTGATGATCTCACTGCTTTCTCAAAATCAGACCAAGAACATTTAAAACATTTAAGACAAGTGTTCTTAATTTGCAGAAAATATGGCATATCATTAAACCCTAAGAAATCATTGTTTGGCCTAGAAGAAGGCAAACTCCTAGGTCACATAATTTCAAAAGATGGTATAAGAATAGATCCAGACAGAACTCAGGCTATCCTCCAAGTCCCTCATCCAAGAAACATCAAAGAATTACAAGCTTGTTTAGGAAAGATTAACTTCTTGAGAAGATTCATTCCCAATTTGGCCGAGCTTATAAGTTTACTGAATAATATGCTCAAGAAAGATTCTAAAGTAAAATGGACAATAGAAGCCAAGCAGGACTTTGAGGAAATCAAGATAGCTTTGACAAAAACTCCTGTTCTTACAAGTCCTAGGTTTGATAAAGATTTTATGATCTTTTCCTTTGCATCTGAGCATACTATTGCTGTTGTCCTATTACAAAAAGATGATTCAGGACATGAGAAACCCATTGCTTTTTTCAGCAAAGCACTCAGGGATGCCCCACTCAAATAACAAATCATGGAGAAGTAGGCATATGCCCTCGTAAAGGCCATAAGGATATCAGAATTTACATTTTGTACTCTCACATAATTGCTTATGTTCCTAATGTAGTGGTTAAAGACATTCTTACTCAAGAAGGAATTGAAGGCAAAAGAGGCAAATGGATACCCAACATTTTAGAATATGAAATAGAGATAAAGCCAACAAAACTCATAAAAGGACAAGGGTTAGCTAAACTAATGACTGAGACCAAATTTCAAGCCCTAGACATCAATGAACTGGATAACGAGCAAGAGATGGTGACTCCACAGATCAATCAAGCCTTTTTACAATCACCTTGGTATACTGACATATGTTTTGTATTGTTAAACCTGCAAGCTCCTCCAGGGTTATCCAGAACCAAAAAGAGATTTTTGAAAATGAAAGCTTCAATGTTTTGCATCTTAGATAATGTATTGTTTTGGAAAAATCATGAAGGTATTTTGCTTAGTTGCCTAACTTTGGATGAAACTGAGAAAGCCCTCAAGGAATTTCATGCAGGAGATTGTGGAGGACACTTGTATTGGAAATCAACAACTGATAAAATCCTAAGGGCTGGGTTTTATTGGCCCTCCCTGTTTACTGATGTTAGAAAATTTTTAATGTCTTGCCATAAATGCCAAATCTTTGAAGGCAAGAAAAAGCTACTACCCCTGCCCCTTAAACCTATTTCAACTGAAAGACCATTTCAACAATGGGGTTTAAACTTCATTGGGGAAATTCACCCTTCATCTTCCAGCCAGCATAGATGGATTTTGACAGCCACAGATTACTTTACCAAGTGGATAGAGGCCATCCCTTGTCGCCAAGCCAACGACTCAATCATTATACAATTCCTAGAGACTAATATCCTATCTAGATTTGGCTGTCCAGAAAAGATCATTACAGACAATGCAGCTGCCTTTAAGTCCAAAATAGTGATCAATTTTTGTCACGAATACCATATTACCCTAGGTCATTCCACACCCTATTACCCTCAAGGTAATGGTCTAGCTGAATCATCCAACAAAAGCCTCATCAACATTATCAAAAAGATCATGGAAGAGAACAAGAAGAATTGGCACAAAAAACTTGTCAATGCACTATGGGCAGATAGGTTGACCACCAAAAGATCCATTGGAACAAGCCCATATGAGTTGATTTATGGAATGGAGGCAAGATTCCCCTCTTCTTTAGGAATCCCTGTGATCTGGATTTAAACAGGAACGCAATAAAATATAGAGATAACCGTATACACAAAGATGCAGCGGAAATAATACTTCATTTCCTTCATGGAAAATACTGAAATATGCTTACAACCGGAAATAGAAATAAACCAGCTAGGGCGATGGTAGCTTATCTCTGAGAAGAGATGTGTGGCTACATGTCTCTGAACTGTTCCGAAAACTGTGTTACAATGAGGCTCGAAGGCCTATTTATTGTTGAGAAACAATGGAAAACCCTTCACATTCCAAAACCTACCCCTAGAATATGAAACGCCAAATTATGGGCCCCATTTTGGGTAAATTGGTACATCAATTTCCCAGGGTCGTAACTTTGGCATACGATCTTCGTTTGGCACGTATGATAGCTCGTTAGAAAGATCTATCCAAGAAATACCACTCTAGGAAGGGCAACATCGGTCCATGGACCCATGTTGCCCCCAGATTTCCCAAAAAACGTCGTTTAGGGCCTCAAAACGGCTCCGAAAGTTTAGGACCCGAAAAACTGCTAAAAATAGTAAACTGTGCTACATTTTAGGAAACTGAAAAAGATGAAAGAGACAATTGTGGGGGTCCAAATGGGATAGGTGGGTGGCCACCAACATCCACCTGGATCAACCTGTGATCAACTTGCTGCAAGAAATACAAGCAGAGCCTAATCACATTCAGAGAAGGATCAATCAAACTATACACTTGTAGCAGACAAGAGAAGAAGTATATCACAGAGCTCAGATACTACAAGATAAACTCAAGAAGATCTTTGATAAAAGAACAAACGCTGAAGACTTTTTCATAGGAAACAAAGTGCTGAAATGGGACTCCAGGAGGGAAGATAAAGGGAAAGATGGGAAATTTGATTTTCTTTTGAAAGGACCATTTGTGATTCAAACTGTATAGGGTAACAACACTTATTTCCTTAAGATTTTGGATGGCACAAACACTGAAGAAGGCCTAGTAAACAGGAGAATGCTCAAACATTATTTTGATCCCCTTTGATGAACATAACACAACTACATATTGTACATAAATATTTGTATTTTCAACATTGTTCATTTACAACAATTAGATAGAGAACCAAATGCAGCAAATTTTGAAGAAAAGTCAAGGAATTAGACCAAGAGTGGTGTATATGTTGAATGCACCACAAACAAATCAGAGGGAAGTCTTGGGAAGTAAAAAGATAACTGATAAGCACTCAGGGAAACCAGCAAGAGACAAAGCTGTAATTTTGCACAGGCAGCTTAAAAATGTACTACATACAGGCTACAAAGATTCATATCAAAGGTCTCCAAGACAAGGAAGTTTCACAATACAGCAAGAATTGAAAAATAAGGCAATCTAACCTGCCGTTCTTGGCTTTTCACCAGGAAAAGCCATCCCCAAGTGGAGCCACTGTTAGATTCCTATACCAATAGGTTTCATTTTTCATGATTAATAGTGGAAGTGCTAAATATGTTCATCCCTGCATGCTGCAGAGGTTCCATATTTTGTATACGGACAAAGAAAACTAAAAAATGAAAAGAGGGTATGCCTTAAAAGAATAATCAAAAGGCAAGAAAATCAATTGGTCAGAAAAAATAATGAAAATGAATCCCAAACCAAAGACCAGGAAAGTGGCTAGTCAAAATGCCACTGCTATCTTATTTTGCAAGTTCACCATGTGAAGGTACTGCTGCTTATTACATTTGATGGATGACCCAATAGTTCAATCTGGACCATGCCATGTTTGAATTGCTGTTGTAGAATAGAGAAAGAATATCTGTCCAAACAGTTCAAGCTTGGCAAATGAGTAGCTAGGTAGAGAATTTAAGGAGCCCAACTGCTTAATCTGGGCCCTTGGAAGAGATAAGGGTACATTTAGATAGGAGGACAATCAAAGGAAGAAGAAAACAATCAGGGTTTGCCAGTTCATGTGCACCCAATCCAAAGGAAGAAAAAATTCTAGGTGTATTAGGCTGGGTAGGTAGTTTGAGGTTGCAGAAGCATGGAGGTAATCACTTGTGGTCTTATCAAGAAGGACTTATCTCACTTATGGCATTGACACCATGGCAATTGTTTGATGGTACAACACTGGAAGCATGACTAACTTCCCCTTTCATTCCCCCAGAAATCACTCACTAACATCCCCTCAAGGACCTTGGGATTTGCCCAGAAGTCCAGTTTCACTCCATTCTTGTTAAAAATCAAGTTGAAAGCTGAGTTAACTTAGTGAAAAGAAGCCACATTTCTTGTGTAAAGTTGATCTTTCCACAATCCATTCATTTCCCTATGCTCAAGCTTGCATTCTATAAACTTAGCATGCATCCATTCCTTTTCATTCCATAGAACTCATATTAACATCTAACCCTATTATCTAGCTCCCTAAATCATTTCCCCACCCCTATTCTACAAGAAACTATATAAAAACCCTAGAAAGTACTAAATATTCCACCCCATGGCAACTATAGCCAAATAATATAAGTCAAGAAATATTAAGTTCATTTGGGACCCAGTATTAGCCCTTCCACGTTCATTACCCTTCGGATTCATTTAACACCCGGTTGAATGAATAAACACATCAAACATTCCCCCAAAACTATACCATATCACCCTCCGTTCTAAAGTAGTTTTGATTCTCTTCTCATTTATTGTCTGCATGAGCAAGTTGCATTATATGGCTCAGCTACCAAAAAATTCAAATCAACAGTGGGTGAAATTCGTGCTAATATTCAAAAGCGCAGACCAGGTGGCGTAGGACAACAGAACAATAGAACAACACAACATATCTAAGAAGCGGTCACCCACTGACTGCTAGAGTCAAAGGGTCAACAACACACAGGACACCTACTACAATGAGTAAAGAGCTTTTAATTTCTTAGTTATTGCTGCACGATTTTTCCACAAATAGTTAGTGATTATGTTAGAGTAGATGGACACATTGATGTCCAGATATTTTCCCATGGGATATTTTGTAAACTCCTATATATACTTGTCAAAGAGATGTATTGTGGGTTGGTGATTTCTTCTTTCTGAACTACGTTGTAACATATCAGACTGTATTAATACAAATGGCCGTTGAAGTTCACTGGGTCTGGATGATCTGAAGGTGGATTGGATGTTCTGGGACCTGCTAAAGAATTCCTGTGTCATGCTAAGGAAAAATAAGTTATACTAAACCGTCTTTTATGTTCTCTATATTCGTAAATTCCATGTATGTTTTGTGATCTTGATAACAAGGAAGAAGAATAGCATAGGATTTGTTTGAATGCACCCTATGTTCAATCTCTGCTGTTAATTATGTTTTTCTTCAAAATTAGTCATAAATATGAATTCTTCATTGCTCATGTTTGCACTAATTCTTTCATTTTGGATACTGTTTAGGAATTCTTAATTTCTCATGCACAATATTCATACATTTTCCCTCTGCCAGTATAATGAAAGATTCTTGATTTCCTTTCATTCCCTGACTTCATTCCATCATTTCCAGATTTAAAAATTGTTTCTAGATTACCTATCCTGCTCTGTAGTACTACCTTTTCACCAAGAAATGCTTTCAACGATTACACTTTCAGTGACTCCATTGCCAAATGGAAAAAACAATTATATACTCGCATCCCAGTTTTGTCTAAGATCACCATCCAACAAACTTAAAAAACAAACCCTGTTCATCATAACTAGCCTAAAAGTACTACAAAACAAAGCTAAATTTTATAGAGAGAGCCCTCTCTGGTTGCAGGTAGGCTAGGACCTGCAGCTAAAAGATTGGTTAGTGGTTACCTCGGCCGTATTCCCTACAGGAAGCAGGGAACAACCTGAGTGATAACATAACCACAGATTGGTTAATTAACTTCATTTATTGACTTTATTAAGGTTATATTTAACCGCAGAACGAGATATGTAAATATTTGGGATTGTTATAATAATACGGGCACACGTAGTGTTGTTTTATTTAGGAATTACATAATAATACAAGTTAAAAGTTAATATGACTTATGGAATATGAATGTGCGCTAAGTTAAAAATGTTTCTGAAAGCTCTGAAAGCATTTTCATCATACACGTTTAAGACTTAGGATAATATGAGGGTTTAGGGATAAAATGTTTTAATTTTCCCAAGTAAAATAGGATTTTACTTAGCAAAACTTTTATAAAGGGAATGAGTGACTTTATGAAGGGGTAATTGTTTATGAAAGGGACTTAAGTACTTTAGGAATTCTAAATTATTGGGCCGAGGGTCCGGTCCCTCCAATAGTCAGAGAAATGCTCTGAGCCCCTCTGACTTGATAGATACCTTGCCACTTAGGGGAAATTAATGATGTTTTAGGGGAAAATGGAGTAGGGAAGTTAATTCATTTGACTTTGTTTGCTTGATGTGTTGTCTCCACTGTGAATTGTGCTTTTTCAAAGTGATGAAAGCAAAAGATTTAAGCATTAAACTTAACCATTCACCACACATTTATTCTGCAACCATCATCTACTTACCCTACCTACTTTGTCCTAGCATTTTCACTTCTTTATTAGGGTGCACTTAGACTGGAAAATCCTTTTCACACTTTCTTTTCTTTTACATAGTGATATCTATCTGAATTTACAATTATTACACCAAGGGCTGAGATTAAACTATTGAGCTCCTTTTATTCACTCTACCTATCTACTTATCTGCCAAGATTAAACAATTTGGTTAGATTTTATTATCTATCTCTGTAAACATGAAACTGAAAACATGGAATAACTAGGTTTAAACTCTTTGGCTACCATGGATTATGGCATAGGTGACAAGCTGCACACAAACTTTATTACACAACAAGTAAATAGTAGTGGCATTTAGACTTGCACACTTTAATGGTCTTTTCCTTTTTTGGGGGTTCATTTTCTTTTCATTTTTTGACCTTTTTTTAATTCTTTTTACCCTTTTATTCATTTTCTAGGGTATACCCTCTTTACATTTTTTAAAATTTTTGTTCCTCACAAATATGAAAAACATTTGCAACAAGCAAAGGTATGAACATATTTCAAAGTTAAATCAAATCAATCATGATATATGACACCTATTGGAATAGGGGCATAACATGATCAACAACCACAACAACAACAAAAACCAAAATAGCAACAAGCACCTCAAACACCTGAAAGTGGTGTTAAGAGATATGTCAGGATGAGTAGACCCCTTGAACGATACTATCCTTCATTATATTATGTATTGTTGACTGATTATGGTGAACCAGAAAGATATGAAGAAGAAATGCATCTAGAAACCCAGAAGAAGTGGGAGAAAGCCATGGAAGAAGAGATGGACTCCTTGATGCATAACCAGACTTAGGACTTAGTCAAGTTGTCTATAGGTAAAACATCATTGCAGAATAAATGGGTTTACAGGTTAAAGGAATAATATGGAGGTAAACAGAGGTATAAGTCTAGAATTGTGGTGAAGAGCTTTGCACAAAAGAAAGGTATAAACTTTGATGAAATTTTTTCTCCTCTTGTTAAAATGACTTCAATCAGAACTATATTAAGTCTAGTGGCAGAAAAAGGTTTGCATCTTGAGTATCTAGATGTAAAGACAACCTTTCTCCATGGGGGTTTGGAGAAATAAATATATATGCAGTAGCCCCAAGGGTATCAGGTCAAAGGAAAGGAAAAATTAGTGTGCAAATTGAAGAAGATCATGTATGGCTTAAAATAGGCTCCAAGGCAGTGGTTTCTAAAATTTTATAGGTTTATGTCTAGACAAGGTTATACTAGATTTCACTCTCACCATTTTTTTTTATGTTAAAAAGAAAAATGGTGGAATCTATATTATATTTCTATTCTATGTAGATGACATTATTGTTGCAGGGTCTAACATGTGGGAAATAAATGTGCTCAAAGGAAAATTGGAAAATTCATTTGCAATGAAGGATTTGGGCGTTGGAAAGAAAATCCTTGGTATGAGAATAAATAGAGACAAGAAAAATCACAAATTAACATTGTATCAGAGTGAATAGATATAAAACGGGTTGGAAACATTTCATATGAAGAATACAAAACCAATTACTACACCTTTGGCTAGCCATTTAAAACTAAGGAGATGTGTCCAAAGACTTAGGAAGAGATGGATTATATTTGTAAAGTTCCATATGCATCAACAGTTGGAAGCTTAATGTATGCAATGTTGTGCACAAGGCCTGATATTGCACATGCAGTGGGAGTTGTAAGCAGGTATATGAAAAATCCAAGAAAATAACATTTGATGGCAGTGAAGTGGATTCAAAAGTATTTGAGAGGTACCACAAATCAAGCATTGTGCTTTGGTGATTCAAACATTTCTCTATAGGAATATGTTGATGAAAATATAGTAGTTGATAGAGATATAGGAGGATAACCATAGGGTAAGTGTCTACTATACGTGTAATATCTGTAAGTTGGGTTTCAACATTTCAAAATATTGTTGCACATTCAACAATGGAAGTAGAGTATGTTGCTACTATAGAGGCTAGTAAAGAAATGATTTGGTTACAAAGGGTTATGGATGAATTGGGAAAGAAGTAGGAGATGGGTAGGTTATAAATTGACATTCATAGTTGCCATTCATCTTGCAAAGAACTCAACGTTTCATTCCAATACTAAACATATAAAACTGAAGTACCATTCCAAACAGTCAATTCTAGAAGATGGACAGTTCAAGATGGAAAATATACACACTAGCCAAAATCCTTCAGATATGTTAACAAATGTTGTAACCAGGGATAAACTAATTTTATGGTTAGTTTCAATTGGTATTGAAGTATGATGATGAATATGAAAAACAAATAGGTCCAAAGTGGAAGCATTTTCCAACAAGTGAAGCAATAATGCAGTTGCTATAATCAATCTCGAAGTGGGAGATTGTTAAGTGTGAAGGCTAATTAACTTCCTGATTCAAAGGTCTTGTTTTAGTTGGTTGTATGCCCCAGAAAGAATGTACACCCCTCCATGTAGGGGGAGCTTATCCCCCCTATGGGGTTTCAATGGCTAGTAGGTCCCTGGCGGGGATTGAGGGGCAGCACCCCCAAAGCTAAAAATAGATGAAAATTTTTCTTGTAAAATATTGTAATTTCCTATTCAATATGGGCCATTCATTAGGCATATATTCTGATGGTAGAAGCTATGTTAATTTAGGATTTTTTACCCCAGAAGGAAAGAAGGCAACCCTCAATTTATATGAGGGAATCTTATCACAGTTGTATGATTATTATTCTGAGAGAGAAAGAGAGAGGAGACTATGTGATAGAAAAGAGTAAATTACAATGGATCTATTGTGGGTTATACCTATTGATTTTGCTAGATAATATAAAAGGAAAAATTAGTTGTTTCTCCGTAGATCTAGCCCAAATTGGGTGAACCATGTATATCTGTATATCTCTTGTTTTATGCATTTTTTTCGCAATATTCTATTTTTCATTTCTCCATCAATTATTTTCTAATAGATAAGTGATGAGGTATTGCCATCAATGCCAAAGGAGGAGATTGTTGGAAAAGTAGCATTGATGTTGGTAGTTGTTAACACTAGAGAATCATACACACATTTGTACAGCCCAAATGGAACCCAAATTCGTCCAACATAATGTACAAGTGATGATTTTTTAGCTGAAGACATCATGAAAATTCAAACATTTAAATTGTTGAAAGGTCTCATATGTAAAATTGAGTATGAGGTGGAGGTGTTGGATATTCTATGTGACCTATCTAAAGGCCAAAATTGACAACCACATGAATTTTCCTTCAATAGTCGTGTCATCAAAGAAAAATGAAACTCAGTGATTCGAGACCACTTCACACACTTGGAAGATGAGATTCCCTGACGTGCTTCAATCAAGGATAGTTGAATTTGAGTTTCCCTTAAGATATGCAACCCCTAAGGGATCTTGTTATCCTATTCATGGGTCATTTTCTCATTAACGGATTAAGAGAGGGAATAGGGATTCAAAATTATATATAAATGAGTGATTGGAGGACCAAAGACAAGGAAATGTTATGTTAGAAAAAAATTGCTCAAACAATCCTACATTCCATTGTTAAAGAAGAAGTAGATCATTATTGTTTTGGAAAAATTGTTTCTCAACAATCCAACACTCTAGTCTAGAGAGGATTTCACCATTGAGAGATCCTTGATACTTTTTTGAGAGAGAGGAGTAGCTTGCAAAGGGAGTGAAGAAATGAAACTCCTTGTTGAGGTTTTTTTAGCACCATTTCTCAAATAATTCTCTCCAAGTGTTTAGTATTCATCTATTGTATTCATCTTCTACTTTAAGCAATTAGTAAAGGGATCCCTTTTCCATTATGTTATTGACTTGTTATCTTCATCAAGCATTATTTTTTTTTATATTTTTTAGTTTTCAGTATCTATTATCTATGCATTGTTCTCATCATTTGCAATGCTTTTTTTCTCATGTTTGTCTATTAGCAACAACCAATTCTATATGTGATTTCTTTGTAGGGAACAACCAACTGCTAATAAGATGTCTTTTGGTACCCCATTGCTACAAAAACTTCAACACATTGGTAGTAGGTGTGCTTCCATTGATCTTAAACACAATATCATTAATTTCCATTGAGGAAGAATTGGTGTGCATGGTGTGTCAAGCTCAAGTGAATCCCTATGGTTTCAGCAGCCTTTAGTAGAGAACCATCATAGTAGACAGATAGGAAAAGAAGCTATAAAATCATATAGTTATGATGGGTGGATGAACTAGGTTTTTAGAGAATTATGCCTCAAGAGGTCAACTCATATGCTCCTCAAAATGGTGTTGTTGATAGTTCTCAAAAATCGATTTCCAGTAGTATATTGAAGTCAAAAAACAACCTTCTAGATCAAAAGTTATTGCTAGTCAAAGTTTAGTTCCCCAAAGTCAATGTGGGCGAGTTAAATGTGGCTTAAGGTCAAGGTGGTGATCAAGTTCGGTAGTCGCCTAAAGTTGGAAAAGTAGCTAGAAAAGGTGACTATTTAAAACATAGGTAAGTTCATGGGGGAATCTTCCACCACACATCCCCATGAGGGAATTGGTGTAATTGCGACAAGGTGTGTCACTTGGAAATTAAAGTGTATAGGGGTGGAGAAAATTTGTTTGGATAAGTCATTGATCACAAGATCGATGAGTTAGGTTGATTGCAACACCATCCTCCCAAAAACCACAAAAAATCAACAAGAGGGGGGATCAAAACCACGAGCGGGTTTTTTGAGGACTGGGTAGATGTGGATCTGATAGTAGTAGTAGCAAGCATTTTGATTGGCCAACGGAGGTCCCACCTGATAGCTCAGCTAGCAAGACTTACCCTGGAAGTTTCATTGAGTCCAAAAAGGAGGAGTCCTGGGATGGAAATGAATTTGTTGAAAAATACAAGGCCTGAAATCCTTTCTATCTCCAGATATATGGCAACATTTAATTAGCCGGATGGTGGAGCCCATGACAGCTCATCCCACTGGACCAAGCACAAAGGTTAAAAGTGCACACATAAGTTAAGCATCAAGATGGTTTCAGCAGACTACATGTTAGTATATGAGTGGTAATAGGCGATGTCAGCACTAACACAAAGTGATTTTGGTACGTTGGACACATGGCAGGTGTTTTGGAGCTTTTAGGTGCCCTAGTGGGCCATTTTTGGGTGACATATGTCACCACTCAAGAGGCATCAGTTGGGTGTTGGCACTATGACAGGTTTTGTCCTTGATGGAAACTCACTCAGATGAACAGATCACAGTTTAGGCTCAAAGAATGAAGAAAGAAAGGTATATGTAGGTTTCCCATTGACCAAGCCGTGTGTACACACGGGTTCACAGACCAAAAGGCGCGTATAGCATATGCACACACTTTCATAGAAGGAAAGGTGTGTATTACATGGAAAACTTGGTTTTGGACCGTGGTATTTGGTCCATGGTATTTTGATCGATGGTCCTGGTCTAAGGTATCTTGTCCAAAGCGTTGACCCTAGGTATTTGGTCCAAGGTATTGATTCTAAGTGGTTTTGGACCATGATATTGAGTAAGGCCCGAGACTATAAAAGGAGGAGAAGATCATTAGGCAAAGTCACTCAAGAATTGAATATCTAATGAAGAGCAAGATATAGAATATAGGTCATTGGGTTATTATGCATAGCTGGATCTAAATCAAGGATGAACCTCAACACTTGATGAAGGATAAGATCTATTGATGGGTCAAGATCTTCAGGCTTGAAGTGAAGTATCTTTGTGTGGTTTTGATCTTTTATCTGAATAATTGGCGCATGTTATAATCTGTAAATATGATGATCTGGGTATAACTGATGTCTGAATAGTTGTAAAGGTTAAATCATCACTTACATATCTATACGCAGGTTGACTATAGAGAAGGCGCATATACACGATGGTTTGGCATTTCAAAACAATGTATACGCAGGTTCGCCTTGAGAAAAGAGTGTATGCATGCAGGTTCGACATGTTGAAGTAGCGTACACCTCATAAAATATGCTTTAGCTACTTCTATTTGTTGTTGCAGTGTTCTGGGTTTGGCTTGGGTTCTGGTAACTGTTACTGTATTTTGGTTACAACATTCTAAGAAGTGATTGTTTGTTTCAGTTTTGGTTGGTGCAAAGGAAATTGGTTGATGCAGATATATTTGATGTTTGATTGATGTTATTAATGGATCCAGTTTAAAAATTTATGAAACGTGATCCCTGGAAGAAAAGAGAAAGTTGTAGCCTTCTGTAGGCCAGAACCTACGTACTAGTAAACACATCATCTAGTACAAGAGCTAGGGGGTTGTAGCTCCCTTCCAGGAGAAGCTAGAGAACAAGAGAGGGTTGTAGCCTTCTGCAGGTAGAAGGCTGCATATTGGTATAAGATTGCACTAGTACAAAAATTGTAAAAAGAAGTTTCTTATTAAAAGAAAGATAGAGACGATTGCAGGAGGTGGTTTTCACCCACATTGGGTTTCCACCTTATATCTTGTGTTCATGTGTGTGATTGTCTGTTCTATTTTTACTGCTCCTGGTTACTATTTATATGGTTCTGATGCATATGAAGAATTAACTAAATTATAAGTTTACAGGGTATACGCTAGTTTCCTTACACGCAAGTTTCATTAACTAAAGTAGCGTATATGAATCTAAATATGGAAATGATATATTATTGACTTGCTAATACTGATTCACCCCCCCCCCCCCCCTCTCAGTATTATTTCCAACAATTGGAATCAGAGTAGGTCCTTCAGAAGAAGCTTGACCGCTTGAGGGAAGATCTATCATCATGTGTAGCTATGAAAGAGAGGGATCCATTAGACCACCAATCTTTGATGGGAGCAACTTCATTTATTGGAAGGTAAGGACTAAAACCTATCTTCAATCTCTTGGAACAAATTTCTAGGAAATTGTGGAAGGAGGATATACATTTCCATTAGCAATTCCTACGAATATGGCAGGTAAGAAGCAATATGAAACCAATGCCAAGGTTGTCAATACATTATTAGGGAGTCTGTCACAATCAGAATTTGTCAAATTTACGGAGCTCAAAACCACCAAAGAAATATGGGACAAGATTGTTCTAAGCTATGAAGGAGACAATCAGGTAAAACGTGCAAAACTACAATCTCTCATAACTCAATATGAAACTCTCAAAATGCACAATGATGAAAGTATCGCTAGTTACTTCTTACACATATATGAGATTGTTAATTGCATGAAGAACTTGGGTGAAGAGAAAAAAGAAGTTACTTTAGTTGAAAAGGTTTTAAGATCCTTGTCTACTAAGTTCGAATCAAAAGTATCTGCCATAGAAGAAAAGTAGGATCTTCAGACCATTACTATGACACAACTGCACGGAACCTTAACTACCTTCGAAATGAGAAAAGGAGGTCCATTAGATATGAGAGAAGCCACATTAAAAGCTTTAAAAAGAGAAGAATTCCATGAATCAAGACATATTTCAGAAGGAGAAGAAGAAGCAAACTTTGTTAAGAACCTTCAACGGGGTTCCGGGAGATTCAGAGGTAAACTACCTTTCAAATGTTTTGCTTGTGGAACAGTTGGTCATTACACTGCCAAATGTCCTCATAAAGATAAGCTTGATAAAGGTAAGGAATCAACAAAATGGAATAGAAAACCAAATGTAAGTAAGAAGAGCTACTATACTCATGAAGGTAGTGATGGTTTATCAAATAGTGATGAAGATGAAAATATTAATGACTATAAACTTCTAATGGCTTTTGAAGATGATGATTTCGTGGATGCTTTAGATGAAGATGATTGTTATGAAGAAATCTCTAAACTCAAAGTCTGCTTAGAAGAAAAGAATATGATTATAGATAATCTGACATTCTAGCTTGCTGAAAGAGAAAAGCACAATGAAAAACTAGAATGTGAAATTGTGGGTCTAAGAAAAGATATTGAGAAAACAAAATCTCTCAATCTCAGATTTGCTAAAGGATCATAAACTTTAGATGAAATTATCAAAGTGCAGTGCTCTCCTCTGGTAAAGATAGGTCTTGAATATACTGAAGAAGCATCTCAAGCACAAAAAATGTCTACCTCCACTAAAAGCTATCTTGATGCAGAAAAGAGAAGTGAACAGTTTGACAATCGTTAGCAAAGGCATAAAGCAAATCACTAGGTAAATCAGGTTCAATCTACTTCAAGGATGAATAGAAGTTATAACTAGCCTCAGGTAAATCATACTCAATTTACTTCAATAATGGATATCAACGGAAACTACAATCACCAGGTCAGTAAATTCGATAATCGCAGGAACTTCTTTAATGGCCAATGTTTTTCATGTCGTAACTTTGGACACAAAGTTGTTCAATGTGTTGCCTACAAGACCATCATGACTAGAGAAGCACGAAATTAGAGGAATGTGACTGGGATCATGAAAAGGACCTATAATAACTTTTCTCCTCTTGAAAATGAAATAGAATGATCTATCTGTAACAACTTCAGTCATGAAGATATTGAATGCAGGAGTAAATTTCAGAAAACATCTCAAAAGGAGCAAACTTCATTGGGCCCCAAAACATGGAGAAAGAAAGAACCGCAAATAGAAAGATGTGGTATAGCCTTGTATGCAGAAGGACAAGAATATCAATGGTACATCGACGGTGGATGCTTGAAACACATGACAAGTGATAAAGAAAAACTTCAGTCATATAATGCCTTCAAAAAGGAAAAGAAGGTCTCATTTGGAAATGACACTCCTGCTGTCATAGAAGGTAAAGGTTCTATTCTCTTAAAGGAAAAGGTTAAATCTGGGAATGTTATGTATGTTGATGGTCTAAAGCATAACCTATTGAGTGTTAGTCAAATGTGTGATCAAGGAAATGATGTAGTATTTGATCAAATGGATGTGTTGTTCATGAGCTTGATACAAGAGAAACCATGATCAAAGACATAAGAACTCCAAACAACTTATACATACTCAAGGGAGGACAACAACAATGCTATCTAAGAAAAAATGATGAACACTAGCTATGGCACAGAATATTGGGGCATCTAAGCTTCCCACAAATAAGGAAAGCATGAAAATTCTAGGCTGCTCGTGATCTTCCTGATATTAGATTCCAAAAAATATAATATGCAAATTCATGTCAATCTAGTAAGCAAACCAGAGAACATTTCCTTGAGAAGGAAGGATCAGCTAGTAATCCTCTTGAACTTGTTCATACTGATTTATGTGGTCGATCAAGGAAAAAGTCACCTCGTGGAGAAGAATTCTTTATATTGTTCATTGACGATTTTTCCAGAACGTGTTGGATAGGACTTCTAAAGCATAAAGATGAACCATTTGAAAAGTTCAAAGCCTTCAAAGCTTTGGTTGAAAGTGAATCAAATCACAAAATCAAATTCCTCAGTTCTAATCAAGGAGGATAATTTACCTCAGATGAATTCTTCGAATTTTGTGAAGAACATGGAATAAAAAGAGAATTCTCCACCGCAAGGATTCCTCAGCAAAATGGAGTGGTATAAAGGATGAACAAAACTATTCAACAAATGGCTCGTGCCATGCTAGGTGAGTATGGAACTCCTGCAACCTTCTGGGGTGAAACTGCATTTGTTACCATCATTATCCTCAACAAAGAAAACATTCGGGTAAACAGAACTCAAACTCCATATGAACTTTGGTATAGTAAGACTCCTACTGCAAAATACTTCAAAGTTTTTGGAAGCAAATGTTACATCAAAAGGATTGATGAGAACTTGGCAAGTTTGAACCTAGAGCAGATGAAGGCATTCTCCTTGGTTACTCTTCCTAAAGTAAAGGATATAATTGTTATAATAAAAGACTTTGGAAAATTATTGAAAATACTGATGTTGTGGTTGATGAAGTAGGCAAAAAATTCAAAGCAGGTAAAAACTGAATAGTGTGAAGAAGATGAGGATTATCCTTCAACATCAAATCAGACAAATTATGAAGAAGAAGCCAATGAAGCACCAGAAGAACAAATAACAGTAGAAGAAAAGACTCCATCCAGGTATGTTAAGAAAAATCATCCAGAGACTCAAATTTTGGAACAGAAAGAGGCAAGTGTGCAGACAAGAAGAACTATTACAGAAGCTTCAAGCTATCGAGCATTGCTTTCCTCCCTTGAACTGCAAAATGTGAATGAAGCATGCAAAGATGAATGTTGGTTCAAGGCCATGAATGAAGAACTTGAGAAAATTGAACAGAATAATACTTGGGAATTAGTTCCTAGACTTAATGATAAGAATGTCATACGAACCAAATGGATATTCAAAAACAAGTTGAATGAAAATGGAGAAGTTATTAGAAACAAAGCCATACTTGTTTGTAAAGGGTAAGCTCAACAAGAAGGTATAGATTTTGAAGAAAATTTTGCACCTGTTTCTGGACATGAAGCCATAAGAATGTTCCTTGCTCTTTCTAGCTTTTAGAAATTCAAAGTATACGAAATGGATGTAAAATCTGCCTTTCTTAATGGAGACTTAAAAGAAGAAGTATATATTGAGCAACTAGACAGATTCATCCTTGGAAATGATACAAAACTTGTATGCAGACTCAGAAAGGCTCTCTATGGTCTAAAACAAGCTCCAAGGGCCTGCTATTGTCATCTTGACAAATACCTCCATCAACAAGGTTTTTCAAAAGGATTAGCTGAAACAAATCTATATGATAGATCAACGCCTTAGAATTCAGCCTCTTCGAGGGGGCAACCTCCTTTACATTACATAAATGAACAATTCTTGGATGATTCA
>APFE030676098.1:0-44480 GCA_000404065.3 Pinus taeda | reverse complement strand
CAACTGTCCCCAACCAATTCCTAACTAAAAAACTACTTTGGAATTGGTATAAAAAGACATCAAGGGGAAGGCCTAAAGGAGGAGAGATCATAGAGCAAGGTTATTATACTGAGCTTTTTCCCCTTGATTAGGTCTGAAGACCCTTGTGCCTTCTGCACTTCCCCCATCTTGTACAGGAAACCCTTGTTTCCTTGTGATTGGATGTTCATTCTTTACCCATGACATCTTGGAGTGAGTATTGGAAGGTGAACTACTAGAGGCTTGAGGCGGGACGGATCCAGAAGGAGGCTGAGCTTTGAGCCTGCAGAAGTGGTTCAAGTGATATTTCTCTTTTTTCATACTATTCTATTTGTCTAATAAAGAAACACGTCTTGTTCCCGAAACGCTTCTTTCTTTATGTTAATGATGTTCATATTTGAATTTCATGCTTGAATAGATGTTTAGAAATTTGTAACTAACTCATCTCTTATATAACATAAAGATCATTTTTTATATAAATCTTTGTCCATATACTGTTGCAATCCTTGGAATTGTTGTTTTTGCAGGACAAAGGAGCGGAAGGGACGTGAAGAAGGGTTTTCACCCTTGAGTAACTACCCAAACGTAGGACCTTAGGTATGTCCTTCTCACCCTAGAAGTAGTTTTTTATAGCATAAACGGTTGTGTGTGTGTATGTTTCTTGACTTAGACAACTTTCAGTCTGCTAGGGTTCCACCCAAGAGCCTTAGGGGATAATATCCCGCAACACCATGGTTGGAAAAATGCTTTGGATGCCTCACAATAGTTGTGGGCTAAGTTACTAGTCCTCGAAGCCTTGGTTGGAACAAACGATCTGGAAGCCTTGGAAGGCTTGCATGGAGACCAATCTGATGATGTCTTTTTCTTGTCCAATCATGAGGCGGATGGCCATTGGAAGACCTGGATTGTTTTGGATTGATCTATTCTATGAGATCCCACATTCATGCTTGGAATATGCCACAGGGGTGAATAGCTGAAGAGAAATTTGGCTCAACCATTATACTATCGAGTGGAACGTGGAAGTCCCATCCTCAGTCTATAGTTTGCATCGTCAATATGATGTTATTTCTCCTTGTAAATCTATGAGTATTTATGATGCTATTATGTTGGTTATCTATATTTTTTATGACAGTAGCTATGTATGGATCTCATCATGTTTTTATCTGTAAATGAATGATCAATGTATCTATGACCTAATGGATCAAATGTTAGTTGATGTGTTGAGGCATCAATGTTTCTTAGCAATTCTTAGCTAAGTATGAGACCCTTATGCTCAAATCTGTTATTCACACCTATAGAATACATATTTGTGCTATGCTTGACGAAATTATTGTCATGGCTAGCAAGGTTCCAGTAAATGTTTTATTCAAGTAATTGTGTTAACACTATTGTTTTCATTTATCTTACTGTCCTAAAGGTATCATGCAATTATGTGCAATGACCTAGGCTTTGGGCTTAAAAATGTGTCTTAATTATCGGGGATGCTAGCACACAACTGACATAAAGAGTCCCTAGACACTAGCTTGTAGACTTGTGAGAGCATCCAGATGTCCCTGGATGCTGGCATGCCCATATCATGAGAGCATCCAGAGGTCAAGTTGTCCAAAAGTTCAGTGGGACCCAGGGGTTACTTCCTGAAAGGTTGGATTGGTTCCTAAGGATTCTAATGTTGATGCTGAATGTTTGTATGGTGTGTTTATATCGATTTCACTTCCTTAACGTGACTTAGGACGTCGAATCATATCATAGTGGCCTATCGTAGCATGTTTATGTTGGCTGCTTGGTTGCTTGGGTAGATGTGGGAGGAGGGTGCTACAACCTTGATACATATGTAATTGAATATTCACAAGGTGCAGTCGCTTTCTCATTCAAAAGGACATTCACACTTATCTCTCGTGCTAACAACTAAATTCAAGGAATATATTTAAGTAAGCAACAACTAGGTCATGTTTTGGATGGGACTCCTACACCAAACAATGTGAGGTCTAATTGGGACCTTACATTGGGGAGATTTCCTGTATGTTGGTAGTATCCAACACGTCAACATCTTGCAATCCCAACAAAAGGCATCAATATGTTGCCTCAGCATAGTACATAATTTCTCTTCTTGCTTGGATGAGAGGGAAGGGTTGATTTTTAGAGTTCTAGATAGGGTGATTTCCATGGTATTCGCATGATCTAGATTAGAATCAGCAGAAAAATGATTAGTCCATGGAATATCCTCAAGTTTCTCTAAGGATTCTTTTTCCAGTTCATTAATTGGCATGGAAATAAGAGGTTTATTATGTTATAAGTGGTAAAAAAGGTCGTCTTCATATAGTTTCCTACTTCCTACAATAGTGTCTAGCGTACAAGCAGGGTAGAGGGATGACAGATAAAGTTATTATTCTTCCTCGTCCTCTATCCACAAGTGTAAGTCATGCTCAACATAGAGTTGAGTAAGAGAATACAATACACATTTTTTTGAGATATGGCCATTCTTGATGGTCACATTCCCATCCCTACAACTAATGTAAGCATCAATAATGGCCAACCAAGGTCTCCCTAGGATGACAGAGTAACCATTAAATTTGGTTTTGGGTTGGAGGACAAGGAAATATATGGGATACTCCCAGTATTCGATAAAATCCATCACATTCTCAATAACTCCTTTAGGGGATACTATGGATCTACCTGCAAGCTACAACACTGTAGTGGTCTTCCTCCAGGCTCCTTGGAGGTTGAACTTTAGCAGGTTTTCCTTATTCATAACATTGATTGCAACCCCAAGGTAAATCAAGGTGTTAGGGACAACAATCTTATTAATTTGCATATCCACTACTAGGCTACCAGTATCCAAATACCTTCGGGAGATCACCCTCCAAAGAATTAGATCAGGTAGTTTCCTAACAAAATCGATAGTGGGGGAATCTCTTTTTATTCTCCCAAACCTCTTAAAAAACTCTTGCCTAGCAAGCTTGTTTTAAATGGGGAGATATTTGATGGCCTAGAGAAGGGGTATTCTAACACACAAATTATTCAATTCCCTGAGAAGTTTCACCTCTTATGGGTTGTGCTATTTAGGTTGGACCAATCTTTCAGGATAGGAAGTTGTATTGCCTTCAGGGGTACTATCTTCATTCTCTTCTTCAAGATCTTCAGGTGGAGAAGGTGGGTGAGTATCTGGAAGTACCTTCCCAAACCGAAGGTTGATCTCTTGAATTTCCACAACATAAGAAGGATAGGATGTTTCCCTACTATAAACCTATTATGTCTACTTATTGTTTGGGTTTAGATTGGGTTGGGCATGAATTTGAGATTTCTTAGGTGGGTTGTTGTGAGGTAGTTGTGGTTGAGGTTGAGGAGGCATTAAGGATGGAGGTTGGGCTTCCTAAGGCCTCCATCCTTATGAAAGGTTGCCCCATTGAAGAGGCTAAGCTTTATATGGCTAGAAAGGTGGGTTGACAGGCTGAGGAGGGTACTGATGAGTATAGGACCAAGGAGAGGGAATGGACCATGATGTATGAGTTGGAGGGTACCAATGTTGGAAAGGTGCATTTTGATTTGGATTTTAAGGAGGATATTGTATATCCTACATGCCCTATTGATATGGTTGAGGGCCTTGGGGCATCCTCTAGTTGATGAAGCAGAGTTATTCTATGTTCCTTGGCATACAACCTTTAGGCCTAAAAGAGGGACATTTTTCTATTTTATAGTTTTCCTCATAGGCAGAGAAAACCTCTATGGAGTTCAGTGGGAACTTGTTTATGGGATGCCTCTTATTGCATCTAGGGAAAAATATGGCTAGTTCCCTTGATGCTTCCTCTTGATTCCTTTTAATATGCATAATTTCCATCTATAACGAAAAAGTATGCAAAATTTCTCTTAAATTCTTCAAACATACTTCTTATCTCATGTTTGATGGTTGAGGTGGAGGGAGAAGAGTTGACTAGGCCTTGATTGGACCTTCCTCTTTTCCTGGAAGATCTCGAATGGTTTTTTAATATTGTCTTGATGTCATCATAGGTAAGTTGGTCCTCTAGAAAACATATTTAAGATCTCCATTACATACACCCTAATCCCTCAGAGAAGTAAAATATTGAGTGATTCAGGGTCAAGGGTACAGTCGGCCCTCTTGTAGTTGAGTTGAAATTTTTCCTCATAGTCTTCTAAGGACTCATCTTTCCCTAGGTTCAACCTAAAAAATTCTTCTTTTGTCTCCTTATACCTAAAGTCATCCCTATACATCTCATTAAATTCTTGTTGCATTTGTGCCCAGGTAACGATGTTGCCTCCAAGTAGTCTCATGAACCAGCACAAATCTACATCTTTTAGGGTGGAGGGAAACAACTTCATCTTATGTTTATTAGAGGTATAGTCATAGGTCCTAAAAACTACAACAAACCTAAACATGAATGTGTCAGAATCCTCAGAGGCTAGGCTATGGAAATGTGGAAGGGAAGTGTGGTTGATATTATTCATTCTTTCCTCCCCATTGATCTCTCAAAGAGGAAATAACCCATTCTGCATGTTTTTAGCCATGTTTCATATAGATGATATGAGTTCTTCAAAAATTTTAGGTTGCTCACCTAGAGGATTTTCCAACTCACCTATAGTCAGGGAGGGAAGTTCATAGTCACCAAAGAAGAGTGATGGTTGAGTACTTGAAAGGGTGGTAGTTTTTAGTAGAAATATCCCTTGATTATCCCAACTCCTATGAGGCATGAAACAACTAGTTTTTATGCATTGGATTTTCCTCTTTTTTTGAAATTTTTTCAAGTCAAATAGTGTTGACGCAAAACAAAACATGAAAAAGAAAGGAAACTTCTAGGTAGAAACAACACCTACTTGGACACCTCTCTAGAAATGATGCCAAAAAGTGATGATACTTAATATCACAACAAGGATTTTGAGACTACCAACCTTAATTATCAACCTAGGGTTCATACAAACATAAGAGGTGATAGTGATATATCCATAGTAGGTTAAGTTCTTCTCATGCAACCTTCAAGCAATGAACTAGATTAAGGAATACAGATACCACTCTTTCATCTAGTCAAGGAAGGAAATTTCATGAGAGAGGAAGAGTTATATTCTAACTGTAGGAATGAAAACACTTATCTACTTGCAAAAATGAAATTGCTACTCATCCAAATGTAAAGGCTAACTCTAGTTGCAGGAATGTAAAGATTGTGCTAATTGCATAACTGAAAAATACTAATCTACTTGCAGAATCTAAACCCTATGTTACTTTCAGAAATTTGAATCAATAATATAACTGAAAAAACGTGAAAAAGTTTCTTTGAAAAGGAAATTAACTTGTGCAAATAACAACGCTTCTAATTGAAACCCTAAGAAAGCATGAATTTAAGAATTAGGGCTAATGTTCTTTGGATTGATGAATCACCCTTTTTATCACTGTTTTCAAAGAAACTTAGCTTTAGTGATAGATTCCATGTGCATTTCATAAGAAATCCATTGTTTCTATTCAAATTTGGAAATTTGTCCTCTATCACTAATTGCAAAATTGTACTTGTAGAGAAGGAAAGACAGGAATAAAGTGGTCTTTGGTCATCCTCAAACATGGATTCAGAGCTTGCAAGTCATTATTCAATCCTAAGAGATAAAAATAAAGATTTTAAAGAAAATATGGTCAAGTTTTGACAATTCTACAAGATGTTATACGACTGCTACATGATTGCTACATGATGCTATAGGATTGCCCTGTTTTGCTACAAGATTGGATTTGTGAGCATTCTGAGGGTGGAAAAGGTGTTATGAAGGTGGGAAATGGAATATGAGGATGTATTAAGCTTTTACGAGGCCTTTTCCAAGAATAATACTCCTAAGAGTCCCATCTTTCACAAAATCAAATGCGCACGATGTCCCTAATAACCCATAAATATGGTTTTGGTGGATGCGTTTTGAGAGAAATGTGAGATGAAAAAGAAGAAAATGATGATGAAAAGAGATATTTATGATGAGTTTTCCAACCTTGAAAACCAATGGTAGTACCTGCAGAACAAAAAAAAATCCCTTTTTTCACTTGAAGAGAATGCCAAACTAATGATCAAATTGCAGCAAAATGAACTAGACAAGAAAGGATGAGTTGAATTTTTTTTCATCAAAATTCAATCTATCTTGCAACATGAATCTTACCTACATACATGAAATCTTGAATAAGAATGTGATTTAACTCCTAGATATGCAGAAATTGAGTATGTAAAAGAGAAATGATCTAAAGTCTAGCAATATGTAAAGGAAAATAACCACATATTTTTGGCTTGGTACTATAGACTCTTTAACCACACTTCCCTTAAGAGAGGTGATAACCAGACCTATAACAACAATATTTGTGAGTAAAATTCTACTAAGAAAGAAGGAAATGTTTCTACTAAAAATAATGCATATATAAGATACACAAAGAGAGACTGGAGCCTGTAGGTTGGGCCCTAACCCAAGGGGACTTGATGCTCTAAGGAAAACTCAAATTAGTGGTGTTGGGTGTTAATAGGTGCCTTTTAAAACTCTTAGTTATCCTCACATTAATTATTAACCCAAGAAAGTCCTCTTATTTCAAGAATGTACACAGTATGTGGCTGCTATTTAATTCAGAGAGTAATGTTTCCTAAATTGCAGTATAGATATTTAAATACAAGAGTAAATAGACTCATTCAATAAATTCCAATAGTAATCATTAAAGCAAATATAACAACTGGACTTTAAGACTCAAACTTCTACTGAAATTGTAATCAATCCTTAATCAAGCAATTAAACTAGCAATGGCATCAGCTGAGAGTGCAGTAACAATCAATCATCTCTTCTTAACTGATTAAATCTAAATCAAATCCAATCTCCAGTAAATAATCCTAACAGCAATGATATTGATCTGCAAATCTGACAATGATAGTTAAACTCTTTACAGTTGATTAAATCAAGTTGAATGTTTATCTAAGTAATGCAGTGTGAAGATGAACTGAATTAAATGATAATGTTGTAAGTTGCATAAAGTAGAGATATTTTGTCAACACAAGAAAATAATAAACAACAAAGAAAATAGAATCACAGAAAACAAGAATACTATCAAACCATCACACATGTGAGAATTGGAAATGTTTGACACAAAGAAAGCAGTTGAATCCACCAGAGACCAGGCCCTTAGCCACCAGAAAACACTGCTAAGTTACTTCAAGTAGCTTGAGGGAACAACAACTTCACTTATGTATTAATCATCGAATGTAAGTAACATTACAATATAACCATGTTCTCTCAACAGCGAGATTCTGTAATTAAAATTACAAATTCAATAATGATAGAGATTCCTCCTTTATTTTTACAATCGTCTCCTTTTATAATCAGAAAGGGTAAAAGATAAATAGTAAATTCGATCCCTCAGGATCGGGATTCACAATTGATTTTCAACTTCATACATCATTTCCTTTCTCACGTTGATCCTCCTGATTCATCTTTAGCCTCAACCGTAACTGCCGTGTTCCTTCCTTGACCTGTTGATTTTTGTTGTTCCTTCATTAGGGAACAGGATTTGTCCCTTTTGTTGTTTTTCTACATAAAGAAGGGTAATAATTAGCTAAGTCGTAATTGTAGATAATTCCTTCATTTCTTACCATAATTCTTTAATATATTAACACATTAGGACATAGAAAAAATAAGAATAAAGGTAAAGAATGATGAGATTAATAGTAATTACATACCTATTTCACGACTCAACATACTTCCCCTACTTACCCTGTTTCATGTCCTCATGAAAAGCAAGTAGTTTGTATGCAGAGCAGTTAAAGAATAAGCCAGAGAAGGAATGTCGTAAAGTGGACTAAAACCATGGTTCTCGGCCAAGAGCTCAAAGACGAGCCCTGTCTATCCTTCAGGAAATTCATATATAGCCCGATAACCTTCAGCAAGATACCAAATGATAGGGCTACAGAACTGACAACCTAGCCAATAAGGACCTTCTCTCAAAATGAGATTGCTATATGTAACAAAATAGTCTGCAACTACCTTAAAATTTTTATTATTAAACAACTCTCTATTCTGTACATTACTAGTGGAGACTATCCACCTGAGCTTGGTTGTAGCCAAGGGGCATTCCTGAATGGAGAGGAAGTATTCTACTCCCTTCTGTACAATCTATTTCTGAATAGGCCCCAAATTTTGATCACTCCTTCCCTTGTCATTAGACTCTTGTGATTGGCCATCATTTGTAAAGGGTGCTTGGGTTCACTTCTAACCCAAAGATCCATCCAATGCTCTTGTCTTTGGAACGAGTTATGAGCCTTGAACCAATTCAATTGATTGACAGCAAATGAGATAAAGGCTTGGAACTGAACATCCCCCACAAAAGGGTTGGGGTTCTTTTCCACTTCTTCCTCTAATACAAAATTGTGTAAGTAAAATTCGCAAAGTACCTTTGAACTTTTACCCCATGTTGTTTGCAACAGTTTATAAAATCCTCTATTGTCTTTAATTCTATGGGTTTTCCAGCTCTCACAGCTTTAATTTTTAACAACAAATATCGTTCTACCAAAAATACAACATAATTATTGGCAGGAGATCTGCATGCCAAGACATCAGTGTATAGAGAGCAGATAGTGTCTGTTTGACTCATGACGTTCTTCATTTTCTCAATTTTCTCTAATGCTTTTCGATATTTGCGAAGGTCTCGCTCTTTTTTGTATTCATGTCCCGAAGCTACCTCTGTAATTCTTGGTATTTTTGTTGGGAGACATTTCTTACTCAAGTCGTTCTACAGCAAGCCGAGCCTGTGCTAAATTTTCTTGGGGATTCAATATATGAGGGTCATTTCTCGCCATGATATCTTTGGCTTGAATGGTTGTCTAAGTACTTCTGTTATGAGAAGAAATGCCTATTGTCTATGTTTCTTTATGATGGGAGGTCCAAACCTCTATCTGGGTGGCCATGCTATAGGAGGTTACCATCTCCGTCTGAATAGCTATGTTACAAGAGGGTAGAGCCTTTGTCTGGGTAGCTACTTCTGCAAGAACTTAATGTTGTTCCTTAGTGAGTATGGGCTCCATTTGATCCATGTAGTTCCTCTTTCACAAAATTCAGTTTGCACTGTTGCATTTACTATCTCTGGGGTTTTTTCTAGAACCTTCCTCGCTGATATTTCTTTTATCTTTCTCTTGAGCCTTTTTACCATTTTCCGAAGCCTCGATTCTTCCTTCCTAAGATTTTTAATTTTGGCTCTGTACATTTTCGAGGGAGTAGTTGTTCTGTTAATAGTCTCTACTTCTAACAAATCTGGTTGCTCATCCTAACTCTGTTCTACAAGACTGTGTCCCCAGATTGGTAGTCGTCTTCTTGGTTTATTTCTGCTCCTTCTATTTGGTCTGTATTTTCCATGTTTAGGCCTACCTAGCTGGGTTCTCCTGGAAGCATGTCACCAGGTCGGTTCACCTCTTCTTGAATGGTCTCCATGCCTATTTCTGCTTCGTGGCTTGCATTTTTTTATAGAATTCTGTCATAGCTAGAGTTCTCCATAGACTGATTTGTTCCCAAATTAAGCAGGCTTTAAGGCTGTATGAAATCATTCATATTCGCCAGAATTTGGGCCAATTCGATATCATGTAATAAATCTGCTGGGGGACTTGTATTTGATGTTGAGGGTAGTCCTGATTCATTTCTTTCCTCACTTCTAGAATGCCCTGTTTCTTCCTCATGGTCTGACTTAGGGTCATCCCATCCTTCAAACCATAGATATTGCTCACTTCCTGGACTTGATAGTTCTATGGGCTAGCTGATACTACCCTGGGGATTTTCGGCCACTCCTAAGTTTGTCCTTAGCCTAGAAGAATGTTTGTACCTTTGGGGAATGTTCATTGCAAGGGTAGTCCTCTTTCTTTTTAGAACAAGGTTAGGTGCAGGAAGAGCCAAATCTCCTTCAAGAGTAATATTAGTTCCTCCCAGCTTGATTGCTACTGGGCGATGTTGTAGCTAACTATCAGCCTAATCAAATAGTGATGGATTACTACGGTTTCTATATGTCAAGACCATCTGAGCCTCTCAGTGCTGTCATGGAGTAAAAATTTCAATAATGTAGATAAATTTACATAGCATTTTTGTTTCAGAGCCTTACCATGTCTTTGCGTCTGTCGCATGTGACGTAATTCTAAATGATCCCTTGCTAATTTTCCCCATAGTTCTCCAAGCGAGGATGGTTGAATGCCTTTTCCTTTTTTGATGAGCTCTTGTCCTTCGTCCTTAAAGGCTTCGATGGCATCATGCAACTTCAATCATTTATTATCCCATATGGGTCCTTCAGCTAGCAACTCGGATACTTCCGCTACCATAGTGTCTGATACTGTAATTTGTCTACCCCTTATCATGGATTGTCCATTCTGTAAATTTCATAGGAATTCAATAGCAACTTCTTCATTGGGTGGCTGAAATCGCGTGAAGTATGCTATCCACCCAAATCAGGCTAAAATTTCTCTAGCTGCATCAAAAACAACTAGTATTAGCAGCTCCCTGTGCACTATTCTTCCTCCCATATTGCCTGAATTCTACAAATAGTTAGTGTAGCAAAGATAGCACAACAATAGACAGAGTCGATTGATGGAACATCAAGTTGTTATAATGGTTATATCGGATGATACTTTTCAAGCATAAATATTGTTATCTAGGACTTGCTATTATACCACATACTCCATGATCATGGAATGTTGTATTGCCCTGCAAAATAAAATAAAGAGCTAACACGCATGCATAGTACACTGGAGGTTTCTCCTCGCCCCTTTTTGAAATAATAAGTCATCTTCGACCGAATGAGTGAAGGGATAATGTGCTGGCAGCTAAGTACAGGGATGATGAAAGTGGCAAGGTACGCATATTAATGAAAGGATCCCAAAAGATATCGGAGTGCTGAAATCAATGCATATAATGAGAATTATCAATAATTGAGGAGATGCTGTGAGGTGATTCGAAAAGGAGAAAAGGACAACTGGTGCAGGAAAAATATTTTACCGTCATCATTCCACTTAAAGCTATTATGATTGATTTTTAAAAGATATTGCATGCATAAAAGTTCAAACTAAATTAGGAACAGAATCTCTCTCTAGTAAAGGTAAAAAAATAAAAAGAGGGAACTATAATAACTATTAATGTTGAAAATTACGACTCCAATACCATCAACGGATCTTCTGTTGCCTACATGCATTTATAGCCTCGACAGAGTTGCTTTCTCACCCTTTGGAACCATGATCCTCTATGTATAATTGGGGAAGTGCATTATGATATCAGAGTAGAGACCAATGTGCTGGCATGATAACCAGATGAACACATTTCCATTCACTGGGAAGGAGTGGAATGTGGGCAGGTCGGCTCGTAATGAAACCTCTTGATCCAAGGACTTTATTTCTTGATGCATCCATTGGATCATATCCCTGGTGTGGTGGCCATAGTGGTAATGCCACTTCGTTGCTTCCTTATGTTCATGGTAGGTTGGCTCGTGATGAGACTCCCTATCCTTCATCTGAAAAAATCATAAAATTGTTAGTAAACACACACACACATATATATATATATATATATATTATATATATATAATATATTATATTGTATTTATTTTTTTTGAAATAGCACTTCCTATTTATATATAGAGGGTGGCTCAACACTCCTTAGGAGTAGGGATGGTGGAAGAAGTCTGAACATATCAATAGAAAAAAGTATGCCCTTAACCTTATTTGATGATAATGAATAGAGAGAATTATAGGGGTTAGGGGAGAACCATCATGGTACAAATAATGAATCAATTAGATTTATAGTGGAAATGAGGATAGTGAAGTGATATAGATGGTTTTGTCCTTCCTTTTTCAATCAATACAAAGAAATCTTGTTAATGATGATAATATTCACTATATTTGCTTGTTCCAGTAAACTTCAAATTTGTATCCTTACATATATATTTGTACACTTGTGCCCTTATAGAGGATCATAAAGAGTGAGCAAAGGAAAGAAAGGGTGTTCTCAAATAAATATTCACAAAGTATTATTTCCTAAAGGAAACAGCAAAAGGAAACCTCACAGAAAAAGTGATGTTCCTTATAGGGAACAGAAAGAAAGATACGCAAAAAAAAGTATTATTCCTTAGAGGGAACAACAATTGTTCCCTCTAGGGAACAACAGGGAAAATACATACGAAAATTGATGTTCCTTAGAGGGAACAGTCGTTGTTCCCTATAGGGAACAACAAGGGAAATACATGCCAAAAAATTTGTTATTCCCTATAGGGAACAGCGGAAAACAATGCACACAAAAATTGTTGTTCCTTCAAGGGAACAACAGTTGTTCCCTATAGGGAACAATAAGACAATATGCACACCAAATTTGTTGTTCCTTAGAGGGAACAGTGGTTGTTCCTTAGAGGGAATAGCAAAAAACAAATTCACACAAAATTGTTGTTCCTTAGAGGGAACAATAAGAAAAAATATTGCACATGAAATTGTTGTTCCTTAGAGGGAACAACAACCATTCATTAAAGGGAATAGTAGATATTCCTTAAAGGGAACAATAAGGAGAAAAATCACGCACAAAATTTTTGTTCCTTAGAGGGAACAAAGGCTATTCCTTAGAGGCAACAGCGGTTGTTCCTTAAAGGGAACAATAAGAAGAAAAATTGCACACAAGATTGTTGTTCCTTAGAGGGAACAATGGCTATTCCTTAGAGAGAATAGATGTTGTTCCCTCTAAGGAACAACAGTTATTCCTTAGAGGGAACAGAAAGAAGAAAATCCACACAAACATTGTTGTTCCTTAGGGGGAATATCAGTTGTTCCTTAGAGGGAATATCAGTTGTTCCTTAGAGGGAACAACAACTGTTCCTTAGAGGAAACTGCAAGAAGAAAATCCACATGAACATTGTTGTTCCTTAGAGGGAACAGCAAAAATAAAATCCACACAAACATTGTTGTTCCTTAGAGGGAACAACAAAGGAAAAATAGAAAAAAAACAAACTTATACACAATTTATTATACAAACAAATTGAATCAAAGAGAAAGGGAAATTTATGTACAAATTTCAAAAAATGAATAAATTCTTCACTAGACTGATGTTGTGGATGGGTTGCCCTCCTCAACAACAATTTGTATAGTGGAATCTTCCCGTAACTGTTGGAAAAAAGGACTCCCTGGTAAGTGGTTTGTGATAGAGGTGTACTCGATGTCCATTCACTTTAAAAGAGTAGCCAGACCCATCAATGGTGGATAATGTGAGGGTGCCATTGTCATGCACCTCTTGTATCTCATAGGGGCCTAACAATTTGGTTTGGAGTTTTCCTAGGAAATCCTGGAACCTAGAATCATACAGAAGTGCCCAATCACCTTCGTGGAAGATCTTATTCTTGATAAGGGCATCATGCCATTTCGCTCTTGTTGTTGGATCAGCACAGTATGTTGAAGAGTTGATAGATGGATTTCATCCAATCCATTGATTTGATGTAGCCTATTAATCTATCCTCCGTTTACGTCCAAGCTTATTTCTTGAGCTATCCTCAATGCCTGAATTTCAAATTCGATTGGGAAGATAGGTTCTTTTCCAAACACTAGTTGATATGGGGAATATCCCGTGGTATTTCTCCATGTCATGCGATATGCCCACATGACTTCTGGCAATTGGGTAGCCCAATCATGTCTATGTGATGCAACTATCTTTGTGAGTATTGGCTCGATTACTTTATTGGTGGTTTCTACCTGGCCATTTGTCTATGGGTGTTATGGAGTTGTGATTTTGTGCATGATATGATGATTTTTTAATGTCGAAGCAATCTTATGGCCTATAAATTGTGGCCCTCCATCTGTGATTATTTCTCTAGGCAAGCCATGTCGCACAAATAGTTGGAAAATAAAGTGGATTATTGAGTCCTCCTTTGCCCTTGGTAATGCTTCTACCTCCACCCATTTAGTCACATATTCTGTTGCAACTAGTATATATGTCTTTTGATTAGATGATGGGTTTATTAGACCAATGAAATCTAACACCCATCATTCAAAAGGTTCAATGAATAATTGTGGATGCAAGGGCATCTCATCAGACTGCCCAGAGCATCCCATTCTTTGGCAACTATCACATGCCTGGACAAACTTCTTGGCATCTTTAAAAATGGTGGGCCAATAATAGCCCGTCTGTATGACATTTTGACCAGTCCTGAGGTCTGCAAAATGTCCACTGCAAGGCCCATCGTGGCAAGCTTTTAGGATGTCGAAGACTTTGTCTTCCCTGAAACATCTTTGAATGTGCATATCGCTCGTGTATGAAATAAATATCCTCTGGTACAAGAGAACAGAGTGCTACGCTATACTATTTGTTTTCTTTCACTAGGCATCAGGTGCTTGGGTAATTTTCCCACTACTAGGTAATTTGCGACATCCACGTACCATGGTGTTTTCATGGTGACAACGAATAAGTGTTCATTAGGGAACTGGTCTTCTACTGCTGCCAAGTCGTCTGTCTTTGGCATAGGTGAAAGGAAGTATGCTACCATATTTTCCTTTCCCGGTCGATCTTTGATTGTTATGTCGAATTCCTGCAAAAGGATCAACCATCTAGTCACTCTTCCATTTGTAATAGGTTTAAGCTAGATATTTAATAGCAAAGTGATCAGTGAACAAAACCACTGGGTATCCTATTAAATAATGTCTGAATTTATTAATAATATAGATTACATCCAAAAAACGTGTAATTAAACTCAGTTGAAGATAGATTCTTGCTGATGTAATATATTGCATAAGGTTTCTTATCTTCCTCTTGGACGAGAACTACTCCAATGGTCGTATTTGATGCATCGAATGAAATATGGAATGGCAAATCCTAGTTTGGGCCCCTTAATACTGGGGCTGTTGATACTAGCCATTTTAAATCTTCAAAGGTAGTGTCACATTTGTCAGTCCATATGAAGTCAATAATTCCTGTCAATGCATATAACGGTGCAACAATTTGAGAGAAATTCTTTATAAATCTTCTATAATAACTAGAAAATCCAAAGAAACTACGTACCTCAGTTTCTGTGGAAGGGGTAGGTATTAAAAGAATGATTTGAATTTTTGATGGATCTACCTGAATTCTAGCTGCTGAGATGTAGTGACCCAGGATAAGCCCTCGGTCATCATCATGTGGCATTTTTCATGGCTTAAACAAAGCCTGGTAGCAATGCATCTTTGCATAACTTTCTAATGTCGGCTTGAATTCATCTCCGTAAGGTGTAAAGTCATCAATGTACACCTTGAGCCCTTCGTTTATCAAGTCTGAAAAAATGTTGAGTATACCCTTCTAGAATGTGGTAGGTGCATTGCACAGTTCAAAAGGTAAGACCCTGTAAGCAAATGTCCCCCAAGGGTAGGTAAAGGTCATCTTATACTAGTCTTTAGGGGCA
This sequence comes from Pinus taeda, assembly GCA_000404065.3. Taxonomy (NCBI): domain Eukaryota; kingdom Viridiplantae; phylum Streptophyta; class Pinopsida; order Pinales; family Pinaceae; genus Pinus; species Pinus taeda. The sequence continues at coordinate 29,080 of APFE030676098.1, read as the reverse complement.
ATTTGAATTTGATTGTAGCTGCTGAAGCCATTTAGGAAAGGAAAGAAAATTTTTCCTACCAATTTGTCCAAGACCTGGTCAATGAACGAAAGGGGAAAATGGTCTTTTTGTGTTGCTTTATTAAGCTCTTTATAGTCAACACATATACACCACTTTCCATTCTTTTTCAGCACCACTACTAATGGAGAAACCCATTTGCTATCAAATATTGGGTAGATGAAATTTACATCTAATAGTTTTTGTAGTTCATCTTTAACAATATATTTAAGGTGAGGGTTTAACCTGTGTTGAGGTTGTTGAATGGGCCTGGCATCTTTCTCTGTATAGATGTGGTGCATGAATAATTGGGGATCAATCCCTTTCATGTCTGGGTAATCCCATGTGAAAGCCTCTTTATATTTTCTCAGAAATTGGAATAAACCTCTACTCCTGGTCATTAGTTAGGATTTTGTTGATATTTAAGGTTTTCCCTAGCTCAATTTCTATGGTTTTGCTATTATAAATAGAAGTCGTTGGTATTGACTGCTCATTAATATCCTTTAAGGGATCTTCTTCAATTTCGTTATCCAAAGCTACTTTGATCATGTGACATTTTGGATGGGATACGACATCTGGTTGGTTAATGTAAGTGTTAATGATGTCATCTTCTGTTTGATCCTTGAATTCAAGAGCATCTTCTATACTTAGTGGTGATCTAGTATTTTCAGTTAGATATGATACATGTTGTTTTCTAGTTTTTATTATTGTTAAACTTGGCTGAGCTGGAGGATATAAAGCTAAATTCTTCACATTACTTCCTCTTGCTATAGTCATGCTATGTGTTCGACAGCTTATGTAAGTATTTGTTGTTGCTATCCAAGGTCCTCCTAGAATTACGAGATGTCCATCTAGCTGGTTTCTAGGATTGATGATCAAAAAATCTATTGGGTATTCCCAAGAATCTATAGACACCATTACATCCTGTAATGTGCCTTCTGGTTTTACTACCGATCGGTTAGCTAGTTCCAGCAAGGCTGTGGTTGGGTCCAAGGATGTAATGCCAAGTTATTGATAGGTTGTTGTTGTAAGAATATTGATGGATGCTCCTAAGTAAACTAATGCATTGGGGAAGGAGCATCCATTTATTTTTACCGTGACTATAGGGTTTCCTGGGTCCTCATATTTTACTGGTGTTTCTCTGTCTGATAATAAATCAGACAAAGTACCGATGACATGGACAGTTGGGGTTGTTTTTATTTTCCTCTTCGGCTTTTTCGTACACAATTCCTTAATAGTTTTTGCATAAATTGGAATGTCTTGAATAGCCTGGAGGAGAGGTATTTTTACACACAATTTTTTCAATTCTTCTAGAAGATCAAAATCGGGATATTCGTTTGAGTGGGGTATAATTAATCTCTCTGGGAATGGTGGAGAAGAGGTGATAGTTTGATCGTGATTTTTCTGTTTAACCATATTCTCCACCTGGGGTGCTTGTTCTATAGGTAACAGATCTTCAATTTGTATGTTTTTATGTCCCTTTGACTCTATTATCTATCCAGACCTCAATTTAAGCTTATTACACTCTCTCAAGTCAGTTTCTAGCTCTGGTCCTTCAATAATTTGCACAGATTAGACCAATCTATTATTGGGGTTTGGGTTGGGCTCGGCTGGGAGCTGTGGTTGTAGGTTGGTCTGAGGGTTCTGTTGTAATGTGTAGGGTGTTGTAAGTGTAGGTTGAGGTAGGGGGATTGTTTCTGCTGGCTGGTTTGAATATCTTTGCCATCTTGACTGCCAACTCTGGTTTTGTGAGGTGGAGGGTGGCCATTGAGATAAATATGCATTATTTTGCCAGAATGGTGTAAAGTAAGAGGAATTTCGCCAATTGTTGTTTTGATTTGATTGTTTGACCCAAGGTGGCATAGGGAATGGTTGTTGTGACCAATTAGGAAATGGTGGTTGGTTCTGCCACATAGCTCTTGGGTATTGTTGTGAATTATATTGCGAGGATTGAAAGAAAGAAGATGGGTCAGTGGGCGTACCTGTTTGTCGTAGTTGCCTGTCCCCATACTACTAGTGTAACCCCTTATTTTTATTAGTACAACCCCCTTATTATATTGATGTACACATATAGTTCCCATATCGTTACTATTGTGCCCCATAGAAGCCCACTATTGTTATTATTCTGCCCTTACATTATTATTGTTATGTCAGCTCTGATTATATTATGACCCCTTAGACTCCTATATATAGAAAGGAGGTATTCTCATTTGCATCATCCAAGAATTGTTCATTTATGTAATGTAAAGGAGGTTTCCCCCTAGAAGAGGCTCAATTCTAAGGCGTTGAGCTATCTTTTCTATCTTTTTGTGAGCTGGTTTCATAACATTTGGTATCAGAGCTTTATATTCTAGGGTTTCACTACTCCAAATAGGTCATCGTGGCATTTTCGCTATAACATTTTTTCTACGACGTTTCAGAAGAAAAAAAAAAAAAAAACCATTTGAGATGAGTCGCACTGAACCTTGGATCCGAATTTCAGAGCTTTTTGCACTATATTTGTAGAGATATGATCTGAGGAAGTTGGTCTTGTTGCGGACTCCTAAATTGCATTCCAAACAGGTGACCTAGGGAAAATCGTCATAACTTTCTCTCTGAGCATCGGATTAAAATTTCGTAAGAAGGTACAAAAAGAGGACGAACTGTAGTTTCTTGTATATATTTTTTAGAGCCAAAGGTCCAAACAGTGACACATAGCATGTCATACAAGTTCGCTCTATTGAACTAGTCTATAATCAGGTCATTGTGGGAGATTTGGCATAACTCTTCGTTGGAGAATCCAATTTGGATCAGACTAGTGGCATTGGAAAGAGGACACAGAGCGCTACTACAGATCATAATTTTAGAACTTAAAGATCTGAAATTACAGAGTTACAATTATTTCAAGATCGAGCTCTTAAAATCAAGAAAAAGAAACATGAGGAAGTTTGATGGCAAGGATCCAGTAAATTGGATACTTCAGATGGAGCAATATTTTGATCTACATGGTGTACCACTATTACAAAAGGTATGTATTGCGTCTTCATATTTATAACTGGATCAATTTTTATGGTATAAAGGGCTTTTTTCTCGTAAACAACTTGTTACGTGGTCAATTTTCACAGAGGAAATGATAGCACATTATGAGGATACAAAGAGCAACACCTTCTTTAGAGCAACACCACAAAAATTGGAAACAGTAAAAGGGCTTTGTTACATAGTGGAAAGTAAAATTATGGCAACAAGGAAGTCTACCCCTCACAACTATAAAGATGGAAGTGTTGTTTCTTCTATCCTTCCACAACCTACAAGGGTTACAACACAACAATTGGAAGAAAAAAGAGAAAAAGGGCTTTGTTACAATTGTGATAACAAATGCACTAAAGGTCATAACTGTGCTAAGAAGAAATTATTTTAGATAGAGTATGAAGAGGAGGAAGAAAAGGATCAAGAAACATAAAAAGAAGAGGATATACGCCATGACCCAACTACAGAGAAAGAAGAAATGAATCAAACCATATCTTGTAAAGCATTGGCAAGAATTACCACTCCTCAAACTCTCAAGATAGAAGGACATATCAAGAAGAAAAGGGTGCAAGAAGTGAAATATCACATCGAGAAAGAAGAAATGAAACCAACCATATCTTGTAATTCATTGGCTGGAATTACCACTCCTCAAACTATCAAGATAGAAGGGCATATCAAGAAGAAAAATGTTCAAGAAGTGAAAGATCACATCGAGTATCAAGAAATGAATCCGACCATATCTTGTAAAGGATAGGAAGAAATTACCATGCCTCAAACTCTAAAGATAGAAGGACATATCAAGAAGAAAAAGGTTCAAGCAGTGAAAGATCACATCGAGCATCAACAACAAGTTCTCCAACTTTTAAAGGATAACGCCACTTTGGTGCAAAATCGAATGAAACAACAGGTAGATCAACATTGTAGTTAAAAATGTTTTGATGTAGGTGATTGGGTATTTTTACTGCTACATCTCAAGCAAGCTATTTATGAGAAGGAAATGTTGTCAATACTATATGCACTTAAGAAATGGTGACCTTACAAAATGGGAAGACACTTCAAGGTAAATATGGATCATGATAGTCTTAAATACTTTTTAGAACAACTATTATCTTTAGAAGAACAAAAAATATGGATCACAAATATGTTGGGTTATGACTTTGACATCATCTATAGAAAAGGGAAGAAAATTTTTTGTTGCAAATACACTCTCAAGAAAGGATGAGGATGTGGAAGCATTGTTTTGTGCTATTTCTATTATCCAACCAGATTGGATAAAAGAAGCAAGGGATGAATGGAAGAAGGACGAAGAAGTATGGCCACTTATTAAAAAGTTGCAAAAGATCCCAATTCAAACAAGATTTCCAGAAATTGAAGAGGAAGGAAAAATCATATTGGAACCTGGAGCAGTCACAGAAACAAGAACCCGACAGCTACGAAATCAATCAATTTTAGAGTACCTCATCAAGTGGAAGAACTTACTCGTTGAAGATTCTACATGAGAGGACAAGAATTTTATACAAAAGCATCAAGAACTACTCAAGCGTTGAGGACAACACTTTTTGAAGGAGAGGGGCATGTTAGGCCCCTATACTACTAGTGTAACCCATTATTGTTATTAGTACAAACCCCTTATTATATTGATGTACACATGTAGTGCCCATATTGTTACTATTGTTCCCCATAGAAGCCCACTATTGTTATTATTGTGCCCTTACATTATTACTATTATGTTAGCTCTTATTATATTATGACCCCTTAGACTCCTATATATAGAAAGGAGGTATTTTCATTTGTATCATCCAATATTTGTTCATTTACGTAATGTAAAGGAGGTTTCCCCCTCGAAGAGGCTGAATTCTAAGGCATTGATCTATCTTTTCTATCTTTTTGTGAGCTGGTTTCATAACATTGCCATTGGCGATGTTGATTTAGCAGGTAGACTAGTTTTGTTTCTTCTTCTACCTCCTTATAGACTGCTTCTAACCTTGGGAGTGATGGGCAGCTTTCTGTGGCATGATCTTTGGTACATATGGCACAGGTTTGTACCATCTCTAGCAGGCACTCTTTATGACTATGCTTTTTTCTGCATCTAGGACAAAATATCACCAAGTTTTGTTCTGCTTTAGCTTGCTTCTGCTTGGCTTGCATGATGTCTAGTTGTGTCGTCAAAGTTCCCAAGATATCTATTTTGAAATCCTCTATCAGGTTGCCAATTTCTACACGAGTAATGCTCTCACCAAAGATTTTATTGTACCTGCTGGTCATGTCGCATTCTGCTAGTTTCAATCTTGTACTGCCTCTTGAGAACCTGATACACAAATTAAAAATATTAGCATAATCTTCCTGATATATATCACCTTTTCCCATAATATTTAATGTCTTTATCCATTGGTATTTCATTCCTTTAATCAATGTAGTTTTTAACACATTATCAGGTAAAGGAAGAGTTACATAGGGAGACCATTGGAGGTTATATTGAAAACATTCTACATATTCTTCCAATGTTTCACTAGGTCTTGCTACCATTTAGAATATTTCGTCTTTCAATTCCCTAGATCGGCAATAGTCCTAATACTTTTTAAGGAAAGTGGATTTCATTTGATCCCAATCATTTATTGTACCCCTACCTAGCCCCATAAACTAATGTCAGGCTGCTCCTTTTAGCATAGAGGGAAATAGCTTTAGTTTCTAGGGATCAGTGGTATAATCATAACCCTGACATAACACATCAAATTGAAATAGAAATGCATCTGGATCCTCTGATGTAAGTCCATGAAGGGTGGGAATATTTTGGAGAGGGATGGATTTCATGGGTGCGTTGATAGCTGTGTCAACGAAGGGATACTGTAATGTAGAGGGCTGGGGTGCTTGTGGGTTGTTGGCCATTTGATCAAATATATGCCAGTACCCTTTCGGGATCTCTAGAGAGTTATTCCTAGGGTGACTAGAAGGGGTGGGATTGATTTTAACAGCACTCCCTCGATCTAGGATACTAGGTGTTCCTTGTTCAATTACTCCCTGAGGGGATCTTGGTTCCTCTGTTTCCCCTATTTCTCCTCCTCCTTCACGAATATTACAAGAATTCCCTTCTTGTGAGGGACTTGGGCGCGAATTTTCAATATCTTGAAAACTCTTCTCAGTTCCTTCTATTTTATTATGGACCTTAGCGTAGGCTACAAATGGTGATCATGTGTCCTGAAGGGAGACAGTAGGTTGTCTGGAAGCAACTGTTCGAGGACCTACTAATGCCTGAGATTCAGCTTTCTTTAAGATGTCGTCTATGAAAGTTGATCATCCAAGGGTCACCGGTCCCTTAGATTTTTTAGGTTTGGGTAGTGGAATTGGATTGTTTTCGGGTATTTTCTTCTTAATCATTCATGCAAACAATTCAATGTTTATCTCTACCCTATGTTCCTAAAAATTCTGCTGGAAAGTAGGTGGGGGATCAGGCATTTTACTTGCTCCATATGCAAGTTCTTACCTTTCATTTTTAATACCTAGTCCTCTCTCAACAGACAAGCATCAAATACCTACTTTAGTTTTTTATAATTGTGTTGAAAAGCGGGTGAAGGAACAAACACTTTACTTGCTCGTTATGTAGGTTCTTACCTTCCATTTTCAATACCCAATTCTTCCTCAACAACAATTATCAAATGTAGATCTCTTTATAAATGGCTACACTCTCTCCGACAACAGCACCAAAATGTTGGGTGTTAACAGGTGCCTTTTAAAACTCCTAGTTATCCTCACATTAATTATCAACCTGGGCAAGTCCTCTTATTTTAAGAGTATACACAGTATGTGGCTGCTATTCAATTCAGAGAGTAATGTTTCCAAAATTGCAGTATAGATCTTTAAATACAAGAGTAAACAGGCTCATCTAATAAATTCCAATAGCAATCATTAAAGGGAATATAATGACTGGACTTCAATACTCAAACTACTACTGAAATTGTAATCAATCCTTACTCAAGCAATTAAAGTAGCAATGACATCAGTTGAGAGTGAAGTAACAATAACTCATCTCTTCTTAAATGATTAAATCTAAATCAAACCCAATCTCCAGTAAATAATCCTAATAGCAACGATATCAATCTGTGAATCCAAGAATGATAGTTAAACTCTTTACAGTAGATTAAATCAAGCTGAATGTTTATCTAAGTAACGCAGTCTGAAGATGAACTGAATTAAACGATAATGTTGTAATTCGTATAAACCAGAGATATTCTATCAACACAAGAAAATAATAAACAACGAATGAAATAGAGTCACAGAAAGCAAGGATACTATCAAACCATCACACTTGCGAGAATTGGAAATGTATGACACAAAGAAAGCAGTTGAATCCACCAGAGGTTGGGCCCTTAGCTACCAACAAACACTACTAAGTTACTTCAGATAGCTTGAGGGAATAGCAACTTAACTTATGTATTAATCATCAAATGTAAGTAACATTACAATATAACCGTGCTCTCTCAACAGCGAGAGTCTGTAATTAAAATTACAAATTCAACAACAACAGAGGTTCCTCCTTTATTTTTACAATCATCTCCTTTTATAATCAGAAAGGGTAAAAGATAAATGGTAAATGCGATCCCTCAAGATCTCCCTATCTCGAGGGACTTGCAACTGATTTCCAACTTCAGACATCCTTTCCTTTCTCGTGTTGATCTTCCTAATTCATCTTTAGCCTTGACCGTAACCGCCACGTTCCTTCCTAGGCCTGTTGATTTTTGTTGTTCCTTCATTAGGGAACAACATTTGTCCCTTTTATTTTCTTGCATAAAGAAGGGTAATAATTAGCTAAGTCGTAACTATAGATAATTCCTTCATTTCTTACCATAATTATTTAATATATTAACACATTAGGATATAGAAAAGATAAGAATAAAGGAAAAGAATGATGAGATTAATAGTAATTACATACCTATTTCACGACTCAACAAGTGGGACAACAGAAAAATGTTCATTGACATAAAATTAATTTCAGGTACATCATGCAAAGGAAAATGAAAAATGACAATCTCAAGCTCTTAGGTCTTAGTAATTCTTCCCTGCTCAGAAATTTGAATCCTAGTGATCTGTTGGGATGGGGTCCCCTGGGTTAATTTGGGGTTAAGGTAACCCAAATTTTGGTACAATTTTGTAAATAATATAAAGTCTTCGTGATTTGTGGATATGGAGCACATAGATGAATAGGAGTCAAAGGGGCTTCGCCCCTTGTTTTGGATAAGTTTTGAGTCAGTTTTCAGATTCACCCATGGTCCATGGACCATGGCATTGTATGAAAAAATCTATAAATACGTGTGTCTTTGAGAGCCTAAGGAAGTAGAGTAGAAGAGGGTAAGATAAAAGAGAGAAAGGATCAGGAAGGCTTAGAAGAAAGGCTCTGTAGCTGAGTACGCAAAGGCCTGCGTAGAGTCTGTAACTGAGTTTGCAGACGCCCACAGCTGTGTGCCCAAGGAAATTTTGAATCTGTAATCAGTGAATTGAGATCAATAAAGACAAGTTTCTGAAGAATTATTGAGTATTTCTATTCATGTGTATTTATGTTATATGTTGTTGATGAATGATTTGCTTTATGAAATATTGATTGAATGCTACGTGATTCCCTTGAATAAGTCTTACTTATGTATGCAATGCATGTTTAAAAACATTCGTGAAGATTCTAGTGATTCCTCTTATGTTTATTAACAACTTAAGTAGATCTGTGAGAACACCAATTTAGGATTCCTTTCTAATTCATGTAAGTAGGTAAATTAACTGTGAAAGGTCCACAAACATTGGCCATAGACCTTCATGAGGGTCTGAATGTTGTTTTAACGGAGTTGAAGTAATGGCCCCAAGAGTTTATTGATCTACACGAAGGCAGATTCGAGTCATTGGAATACATCACACTAGTCTCTAGATGCAGAAACTTGGTTCTTGCATCCCCCCATACTACTTCATGTGAGGTTACGACCTACACTGCATGGGTTGTTGCCTAAAGGGCTAGTAGTGTAGGGTTTTGTTGGTTGCTACACTAACTTTGGACTTGGGTCGATACCTCCTAAGCAAATAAATGGTTCTGTTGCCAGGACCAAGATCTACATGAAAGAGATGTGTGATGTCGCATCATTGGAATCTGACCAAGAAAGAAATTTAAAAGTTCTTGGATCAAAAGATTCACGAGTTCGTGACACAAGAAAACAAGAAACCATGCCCATCGAAGGAAGAGTGGTTAAACAGGTACGTCTATCTAGAGATACACGAGATCTTCTTTTGCACCTTCCCCATTGAACTGTATGAGTGGTTAGCCAAATTGACAGACAATCAAGGAAGGTGGAAGCTTGATAGTCCTATAGTGTGGACTCTAGAATTAGTGCAATGACTAGAAGCCTCTGAAAATGGGATGGCGCAAGCTGTTGATCATTAGCTTGATCGAATTCTAGGAGGATTTGTTATAGAATTTGTAGTTGATACCTCAGTCAACTATAGCAAAGCGGAGCAGAAATTTCTCAAAGGACCGTGAGGTAAGTACTTAAGATCATTGAATAATTGGATTAAAATGTTGTTAGGTGAAAAAGGGGTGATGCCATTACCTTGATGTTCAAAGCTACGTGAAGTGGACAATTCTTTAGAAATTACGAAGGATCAGTACCAAAGTATAGTCCATTGATTGGACCTCCTTCAAGTGACGATGAAGGGGCGGGGTAGACTATGTCGCAAAGCACTGTTAAACTAATCACTTAGGGGATTCCTCGAGCAAATCATCCTTCCACTCCACCTCCACCACATGCACCTTTGCCCACACTCCCACCTCCGCCACCACCATTCAACATGGCGAACGCGATGAAGATGTTGATCTTCAAGGGCATAGGAAGTGAAGATGCAGAACAGTTCTAGTTTGTTGCGAATGTTGTATGGACAACACAACAAATTATTGATGACAATATAAAGAAGGAATAGTTGGTTACCTTTTTGCAGGATCACGTGCTAACTTGGTACATTAAGTATTGTTCTGATAATCCTCTTGGGACACTAGAAGAAACTAAGGTGGCTTTAAATAAAGAGTTTAGTAAGACTAAGTCTGACTCACAGTCAGTAATTCGATTTAAAGAGATCATGATGAGGATTGATGAGATGGCTTGGGAATTTGGTCAGAGGTTGAAGTGTTAGATCAGAGATGCTAATATGCAGATCATAGATAGTCAGCATTGTGAATGGTTTATAGCATCGCCTTTTCCCCACTTTAGAATCACCCTACCACAATAGAAGATAGAAACACAGGAAGAAGCCTTGGAGATCACAATGAGGCTATAGGCATCCCCTATTCAGGATAGAAACCTGGGAGTATAGCAGATCCACTCACAATTAGAAAGCTTACACCTAGAGTTACAATGTTTAAAGAAAGACAAGGACACTAAACCACAAGTCCACGCAGAAGTATGGTGTTTGAAGTGCAAGGGCCATGGAAAAGAAAAAAGATCATTGTCCCATGTATGCGAATTATATTACAAGAAGGGGGGGCAATTACCCTAAAGCCAGAAGCCCCAACAGGGCCAAACGCATGGACTGCACTATGGTGTGCTATTTGTTAGGTTGTTAGACAACATGCGACAGATAATTTCCATTTACTGCAAAAGTTCATGCAGACACCCCAACAATTGTTCTATAATTTCTGCAAATCTGTGGACCACGATGAGTGCCACTGTCGAAGCTATGAGTTGATGACGGAAAGAATGTTGAGATTTTCTGTTTTAGTCAAATAGGCAAAAATCTCTGAAGGATGACAACAATAGGGATTCAGTTCCTAGATTAGCTCCAGGTTGTTGGGAGGGAGTTAATGCCTCCTATATTTGATGTATGAGGTTGTTAGATTCTCTATTCTATATAATAGGCAACCATTCGGATGGTTTACTAAGAGTGTGTGAGGATTTCTTGATGTAATCTCCTAATTTGATTAATATATTCCTGATGCCTATGTTTGGTGGACGTAGCCCAGATTGGTTGGGTGAACCACGTTAAAAACTATGTTCTATGTGTTTGATCTTCTGCTGTGTTAATTCTGTGTTTATTTAATATTGTTGTGCACCTGATCCAACAATTGGTATCAGAGCATGTTGGAGGTGTTGTGGATTGCTGTGCGTGGCGTCCTGGAGACTGCGTGCTATTGCGCTGAGGGAAGAACTTGCGTGTGTGCTGGAGCTGCTTGGTTGCGGGAAGCGCTGTGACCTGTGTGCATGGACCCTGTTCTTTAAATTGCTGCCTGCTGCGAAATATTGCGTGGTGCGTGGAGCAAGGCTGCGTGGAGTCGGTTTTTTGTTTTAAAACTGTTGGTGCGTGGAGACAGTCCAGAGAGCCAATCGTTGCGCGTGGAATTGGTTTGGCTGGTTTTTGAACATGAACAGCGTGGATCTATGACCAACAGCGTGGAGAGCCTTGGCGCAGATCGGAGGTATTTTAATTGCTGTTTTTTAAATTGATGTGGAGCGCTTGCTGCTGCTTGAGCTGATTGAGAATTTATATTTTTTTCGCCTTACTGCCACAACTTGAAAAGTCTGAAGTTCTCATGCTTTTATTCAAGGCTCAAGTTCGGTTTATATAAAGACAACATGGGTATGGGAATTGAAAAATGCGTTGTTATATATTTAAAGCAGCGTGGATATGGTGTTTTTTTAAAAACAGCATGGATTTGTTAAAACAGCGTGGACATATTTTATACACAGCGTGGATTTCATTAAACAAAACCTGCATATTATAAACCAACATACATATATATAATGGAAACATACACGGTATAAAAGAAACGGCGTAGTTTGCCATATATGCGTTATGGTTATATATATGTTTAAAAAGTTAACGCATGTGATATATATACCATGTTAAGGTCATGGCAAGTGTAAATGGTGGAATTTAAAGTGGGTTAATTTATGTTACATGGTGGAGTAATATGAATGGTGGGGTGTTAAAAAAAAAATATATTGGGATATATATTTTGGGAACGAGATTTTTTCAATACAGTACTCCCACGACATTTCCAGGATACTTGAAACAAAAGTTATTAAAACAATTTTTTTTTGTTTTTTTTGGCGGAGGTCTACTGTAATAAGGCAGTTTTTTTTGTTGTGTAAAACAAAGGCATAGGCAGTTGTTTTTTAATTGCTGGTTGGTTTTGGAGATTACTGTGTTTTTGCTGATACAAGATGGCCAAAACACAAAGTGCCCATTTTGAAATTGATAAATTTAATGGCAAGAATAATTTTGAGATCTGGAAGGTGAAGATGCACGATCTGCTGGTTCAACAAGGTGTGGCGAAAGCACTGTTGGGGAAAAACAAAAGACCTGCTTCCATGACAGAGGATGAATGGGATGAGATGGATGATAGAGATCTGAGCAGAATTCGGTTATGTCTGGCGGACGATGTTCTGTTCAACATTGTGTCAGAGAAAACCACCGTAGGCCTGTGGTCGAAGCTTGAGAAGCTCTACATGATGAAATCTTTGACAAATCGAATTCTCCTGAAATGGCAGCTTTACAGTTTGCGGATGAAAGAAGGTACCTCAATTGCTGATCACCTGAATCTTTTTAATACCTTGTTGGTGCAATTAAACAGTCTGGATGTAAAATTTGATTCAAAGGATAAGGCAATAACTCTATTATGTTCTTTGCCTGAATCCTGGGATCATTTTGTTACTTCCATAAGCTTTAGTACATCAGATATCCTTGAGTTTGACGATGTTGTTGGAGCCTTGTTGGCTGAGGAGATGAGGAAGAGGTCGAATGCAGACACCTCGACATCAGAGGTAATGATGGCCAGAGGTCGCTCACGAGAGAGACACTCCGGGGGAAAGCATAGCGACTCTCGTTCAAAGTCCAAAGGAAAGAAGCCAAAAGTGAAGTGCTGGCATTGTGGCAAGGCTGGACATCTGAAAAAGGATTGTTGGAAGCGAAAGCAGGCTGCTAAAGAAGGCTCTTCGATAGAAAAGAAGGAAGCCAACACCAAAGATACAGGTTCAGTATCAGGTTCAGGTATGAGTGATGAGGTATTGTCTGTTAATGCTTCAAAAATTATCAACATTGGTTGTTAGATTCCGGGGCATCTAACCACATGTGTATACATAAAGATTGTTTTAAAACATATAGATCAATTGATGATGGTGTTGTGTACATGGGTAATGATGTAACATGTAATATTGTTGGGATTGGAGGCATACAACTACAAATGTTTGATGGCACAACCAAAAAATTAACTGATGTGAGGCATGTACCAGATCTAAGAAAAAATTTGATTTCATTAGGAGCACTTGATTCAAATGGATATAAAACTGTAATTCAAGGTGGAGTTATGAAAATCTATAAAGGTATCTTACTAGTGATGAAGGCTAAGAAAGTAGGAAATCTATTTTAGTTAGAAGGTAGAATTGGGTTAGATCATGTGTCTGTGTCTGAACATGACAGTAGTTCCATTCACTTATGGCATCAAAGATTGGGGCATATGAGTGAAAGAGGATTGAAAATTTTGGCTGACCGAAAGTTACTTTCTAATCTAAGATCTGGAAAATTGGATTTCTGTAAACATTGTCTGTTTGGTAAACAAAGTAAACAAAAGTTTAAAACAGGCAAACATACTAGTAAAGGTATACTTGATTATATCCATTCAGATGTGTGGGGTCCAGCTCCTACAGCGTCATATGGTGGCTCATCTTATTTTGTATCATTCATTGATGACTTTTCTCCGAAAGTTTGGGTCTACATGTTGAAAAAGAAGTCTGATGTTTTTACAGTTTTCAAGCAGTTTAGAGCATTGGTAGAACTATAAAATGTTTAAGAACTGACAATGGTAGTGAGTTTTCCTCCAAGGAGTTTGACATCTATTGCAAGGATGCAGGGATCGAGAGACATAAGACCACGGATTATACTCCTCAGCAGAATGGAGTTGCTGAACGCATGAACAGGACTCTTCTAGAGAGAGCAAGGTGTATGCTGAGTAACGTCGGGTTGTCGAAGGAGTTGTGGATGGAAGCAGTGGAAACTGCTTGTTATGTGATAAACCGATCTCCATCAACGGCAATAGACTGCAAGGTTCCGCAAGAGGTATGGACAGGACACCCTTGTGACTATTCTAAACTCAGAGTGTTTGGTTGTGATGCATATGCTCTAGTGCCTAAACATCAGCGAACTAAATTAGATCCAAAATCGAAAAGGTATGTCTTTGTTGGGTATGGTGATGAAACAAAGGGATTTAGATTGTGGGATCCTACTACCCGCAAAATCATCATCAACAGAGATGTAAGGTTTAATGAATCCTCTCTTGTACAGTTAGATGTAGATAGAAGATTGAAACAGGATGATGTATCTGATTTCCAGCATATTCAGTTTGACAACATTTCTAATGATAGTCATAACGACCATAGTTCAGATTCTATTCATGAACAGGGTTCAGATGGAGGTCATGAACAGGTTTCAGATTACGATCATGAAGAAGTTCCTACAGAGGATAGACAGCCAATTGTGGAAGCACCAAAAACATCCTTAAGGAGATCTACAAGGATCAAACGTCGTCCGAGAAGGTATGATGATTCAGTTGCTTTGATCGCTAATGATGATGAACCTTTGTTATCAGGAAGCTATAGAAGGTTCAAATAGTGACAAATGGAAAGCAGCCATGAAAGAAGAAATGATGGCCTTGAGTAAAAACGGCACATGGGATCTGGTGGAGCTTCCGAAAGGCAGGAAAACTGTGGGATGCAAGTGGGTGTTCAAGCTGAAACGGGGTGTGAATGATACGGAAGACAGGTACAAAGCTCGGCTGGTTGCAAAAGGATTTTCTCAGAAAGCTGGCATAGAATTTCATGAGATATTTTCATCAGTGGTTAAAATTGTTTCAATTATAATTGTGTTAGCATTAGTGGCTTTGTTTGATTTGGAGTTGCAGCAGTTAGATGTTAAGACTGCATTTCTACATGGTGATTTAGATGAGGAAATATATATGGAACAACCGGAAGGGTTTGTTCAGCATCACAATGCGAAATTTGTCTGCAGGCTCAAGAAGTCATTATATGGCCTGAAGCAGTCGCCTCGGCAGTGGTATAAGAAGTTTGATTCTTTCATGTTGAGTCAGAAATATGTTAGAAGTGAATATGATCATTGTGTTTATTTCAAACAGTTGAATAATGGCATGTTCATTATCTTAGTGTTATATGTTGATGATATGCTTTTAGCAAGCAAAAGCATTGAAGAAATCAATAGGTTGAAGACTCAGATGGCAAGGACGTTTGATATGAAAGATCTAGGAGCCACAAGACAGATTTTGGGCATGGAGATTTTCAGAGACAGAAGTAATGGTAAGCTGTGGCTATCACAACAGAAGTATGTTGAGAAAATACTTTTGAGGTTTGGTATGAACAATGTGAAGCCTGTGGCGATCCCTTTAGCTTCCCATTTTAAGCTTTCTTCGAGTTTATGTCCTAATACAGATGAAGAAATGGATTATATGTCTCGAATTCCATATGCCAATGTAGTAGGATGTTTGATGTATGCGATGGTATGTACGCGACCAGATGTTTCTCATGCAGTTGGGGTTGTTAGCAGGTACATGGCAAATCCGGGTAAAGAACACTGGTCAGCAGTAAAATGGGTGCTTCGGTACTTGAGAGGCACAAGTAGTTATTGTATTTCTTACAATAAGAGTAGTGAATATGTTTGCGGATATGTTGATTCCGATTTTGCAGGTGATTTTGATAAGAGGAGATCAACTTCAGGGTACGTCTTTACTCTTGCAGGTGGAGCTATTTGGATGTCAAAGCTACAACATATTGTTGCTTTGTCCACAACTGAAGCAGAATACATTGCTGCTTCTCATGCTTGCAAAGAGGCGGTTTGGTTAAAAGGTTTGCTTGGTGAGTTTGGTAGGTTACAGGATAACATCAGGTTACTTTGTGACAGTCAAAGTGCAATACATTTGGCTAAAAATCCGGCCTATCATAGTAAGTCAAAGCATATTCCAATCAAATATCATTTTGTAAGACAGGTTATCACTGAAAGGGGAGTTTCTCTTGAAAAGGTGCATACAAAGGAGAACTGTGCAGACATGTTCACGAAACCAGTTTTGTTGGAGAAGCTACGCCGATGTTTGGCTTCTCTTGGCTTGCAGAAAAGATAAAATAATAATAACAGGGCATCAGGCGAATTGTTGTCAAGGGGGAGATTGTTGAGATTTTCTGTTTGAAGTGAAATAGGCAGAAATCTCTGTAGGTGACAACAATAGGAAAATCTGTTGCTGGATTATCTCCAGGTTGTTGGGAGCAAATTAATGCATCCTAAATTTGATGTGAGAGCAGTTAGATTCTCTCTACTATAAAATAGGTTGTCATACGGATAGCTGGGAGAGAGTGTGAGAGTTTCATTGATGTAATCTCCAAATTTTGATTAATATATTCCTGATGCCTATGTTTGGTGGACGTAGCCCAGATTGGTTGGGTGAACCACGTTAATAGCTGTGTTCTATGTGTTTGATCTTCTGCTGTGTTAATTGTGTGTTTTATTTAAATTGCTGTGCCTGAATTCCAACAGGGCTATGGGTTACTAAAGGAGTCTGAGGGACAGGCAGTTGTTGGGATCCAGATGGGATTCCCTGCCACAACATGGGTTTGGTCAGTGGTGGTACTAGCAGTGCGATGGATCTGGTGACCGAGCACTCACACACTTTTAGATCTCTATCAGCACTAGTGACAGGATTGTTTGATAGGGGAGAAGATAGATTTCGTGAGTTTTCTTGGTATATTGATTGTGCGCAGGGTCATAGGGTGATTCTCCTACTCTGGCAGGAGCTAGTAGGAGGAGGTGGCATCGACAGGTCACCAAACAGGGCATTGCATGGAGACGGTGCTCTCTTACTAGTATATTGGGCACATAAGCCACTGAGGATAGGCACAGTAGTGTCAATTATGTTAGCATATGGGGAGATAAACCGCACAGGTCTGTTGGGGCAGATGAGGAGATATGGCTCACATCGTGGAGGGCTTACTAATAGCGTGGTGGATGCATTGACACATATGGGATTCCATATGGTACAGGGTGGTACGTGTGAGAATTTCTGAATCTAGAAACATAAATCCTATTGCAATGACTGGTTTAACATCTCCTACTTGTTATTTCCTTCAACAACTTATTTAATTACATAAACATTGATGTAAACACTACTGCAATCTACACTAATATACAGATCATAAACTGAAGCAATAATTGAGACACACACACAAGGGACACCGTTATTTTTGGACAGACATCCCTGGAAAAATCCAACTTGGGAAAAACGGTGCAGCAGATAGAGGGTTTTATATTATTAAGCAAGCAGAATTTGAGTACAACAGGTCGCCTCTCACACTGGAAAACCTTACAGAGAAATCATGGCAGCAAGAAATACATATGATGGTTTACCTCATCCCCAAGCCCCGGTTGATCCGATGAGCGATCTAGCACCATCCTAGCAAATACTACACAGTCCCTACACAATCATTGTGTGAGCCTGCATCTTGCTTCTAGACGACTATGTCACCCCAACTGCTAGATCGATCTGCTGGATGAAGACTATCGTTCAACCCTCCTGGCTCAGAACTTCACTTTTCCAACAAAATCTCGAACTATAGACAACACTCTGCATTGCCACTACGTGAGCCCCTTCTGGACTGTGTAAGCTCTGCGTGAGCCCCTCCTGGGTTGCGTAGACCTCTGCATTGTCTTCCAGTAGCTAAGGCTGCCTCTCTACCACGTACTCTTTGGCTCAGAACTTACTTTCCGATCCAAATCTCTGCTTCTGCCCCACTATAACAGATCACTAGTTAGATTCTCTCAGCAAACCGTGCCCCAAAAAATCGAACTGACTGATCAATATGCTCACTTGGTAAATCTCCAAATAACCCTAGAGCCTGCTCTTATACTTTTCTTGTTGATGAATCAACATCTGAGATTAAGTCTCTAATCAACGGCTAAGATTAAATTAGACTTGATCCTTGTCTCTTAGAATCTTCCCACCCATATTTTCATTAATACCCATTAATATTTTTATTTTCCTAAGTCCAGACTTAGGAACCCCCTTAAAAATATTAATTATTTTAATAAAATACAATCCAGGTGGAATTTCACCAAATGGTTTCTGGGTCCTGGAGATCTCATGTGTTCTAGCCCCTCCACAAATTTTGGAGCTAGAGCACATCTGATGCTACCCAAAATCAACACTCCCTCTTAGCGAGGAATGTGCTCTAGCAATATTTCCCAGTAGAAGTATCACACTGATCCACGACATCGGTCCTCTGCGCTCTTGATGCTTGGCCTGCTGCCCCTCATCCAACTGAGCTTCTGCAACCTGTACTTCACTGCTACATATGTAATGCAACTCACTCTCAATATGTTGCATCATGTTGCCCATAGCACTACCACTACTAACTGTTGCACTACACCTCAATTGCTAAGAAGCAAGCAAATGAAAAGCCACCCAAAAACTAACATGCTGGTCAGTATGGATACCCCGTGATGCTGAAGCTACCTCTGCTGCTAACTAACCCTCTGATGCTACTGCGCTACTGTTGTATTTTCTTTGTTCCTCCCGCACTGCTCAACAATCTACTGCGCTGCTTAAGACTTTGGTACTCTAGCTCTGCCACTGTCGCTCCATCATCCATCGCGCCAACTGACTCCCATCATTCTGCTACTGCCATTAAGGGATCTCGTACTCGTATGTGATCCAAGAGTTTGGGCACCTCAAGGATCTTGCCCCCGTGTAGTCCTCCCGACTACAACTCAATATTGCCCCACCTCTTCTCTAGAGGTGCATGAGCACTCATAGCCCAATCCTCATCATCGTCCTCCTTGTCAGCTTTCACTGGAGCAGCCTTTGAGTCAGACTTCTCTTCCTTGCCCTTCTTTCGAGGGCACTGAGTGACAAAATGACATAGTTCTCCACATCTGTAGCATTTGAATTTGGATACATATTTCTTTGTCCTCTTCTGATGCCCTTGTTTTCCCACTGATGCGAGAGCTGCATCATCCTCTTCCTCCTTGGCTCTGATTCCTTTGTCATTGCTCCCTGCCTTGGTCAACCTTCTGATCTCTTCCTATCGAAGAGTTGCCCACATCTCCAACTAGGGAGAGAAGCCCTGCCCAAGATGCTCTGGACAAAGGTTTCCCAATCTTTAGTGACTGCATTCAGGGCAGTCCTGACCATGAATTCAGGATCTGGTGTAGACCCTACGGAAGTTAGCTGGTCTCGGATCCCTTACGACCTGAGAAGGAAGGGATCGATTTCTTATCCCTTCTGCATCTGATACTGTCTTAGTTGGCTCTCAAGCAACATCTTTCATTGAACAGAAGTTCCCTCTTACAAAGTGGTCAAGGAATCCCACATTTCCCTCGCTTTGTCCTTTTCAGCAATATGTGGGACCACATGATCCTTGACCCTGTCCAAGATCATGCCCTTCGCTTTTGCCTAAGCCTCTTCGTACTTCTTGAGAGGATCAACATCAACCAAAACATCAAGTGCCTTCAAGGCATAATCCTTAACGCGATTTTTGTCCAAGACTGCCAGGATCCTAGCCTTCCAGATGACAAAGTTGGACGCTCCATCCAACTTGTCCTTATCCCTTAGTCCATTAACTTCCATCTCTACTCAAATGAGTGTCGAACAGGTTCTCTTCTCCGTCTTTCATTGCTACCCCAACAAAACTTGGATTTGGATTTCTTTGCTACGAGAAATCCTCTAAGGAACAAGCTCCCTCTGAGTCCTAATTTCCTTCACAAAAATCCTTCCACCAAACACTATCGAATCACCTCTCTTCAATCCTCCTTTGTTGCTGCTCAGCAACTCAAATCTAGATTTCTTTGGCAAGAAATCTATTAAGGCAGTGATTCCCTCTACCTCAGTTTCGTCTCCTCAAACACTGTTCTACAACAACAGCAATAGTGTCCCACCAGCACCACAAATCTGACCTGCACTTCTCCTCCTGCCCCGTAAACTGATGGATCTAAGCCCCTCAGGATCTATGCAGTCATTATGTGAGCTAGATCATCTCCTTCCAGCCACTGCATCACTTCTTCTCGATCCAAAAAGATGATGTGGCTCTGCATGAGTTTGATCTGCCCCTTAGTCTCTGCATTGGCCCAAAGACTTGACGCAGTCACTGCGTGGGCTCCTCTTGGCTACTGCGTCACCTCCTCCTGGCTCAGAAAGATGACACGGGCACTGCGTGAGATTCTACATCACTCCTTCAACTATTTCCTAGGCTCTAGAACAACGGTGTCACTCGGGATAGCTGCCTCTTTGCAACAGTTCTGCTGGATCTTCTTAGTTGATGGCTTCAGTGTCCTATCGTCTGTAATCGCTTTAATACCATGTGAGAATTTCTGAATCTAGAAACATAAATCCTATTGCAGTGACTGGTTTAACATCTCATACTTGTTATTTCATTCAACAAGTTATTTAATTACATAAACAATGATGTAAACACTACTGCAATCTACACTGGTATACAGATCATAAACTGAAGCAATAATTAAGACACACAAGGGACACCGTTATTTTTAGACAACACGTCCCTGGAAAAACCCAACTTGGGAAAACCGGTGCAATAGATAGAGGGTTTTATATTATTAAGCAAGCAGAACCTGAGTACAACAGGTTTCCTCTCACACTGGAAAACCTTACAGAGAAATCACGGCAACAAGAAATACATACGAGGGTTTACCTCATCCCCAAGCCTCAGCTGATTCGATGAGTGATCTAGCACCCTCCCAGCAAATACTGCGCAGTCCCTACATAACACTCCATGGCCCTGGGTCCTGCCTCTAGAGGACCGCGTCACCCCAACTATTGGATCGATCTGTTGGATGAAGACTATCGTTCAATCCTCTCGACTCAAAACTTTGCTTTTGCTGCAAAATGTCGAACTATAGACGACACTTTTCACCGCCACTGCATGAGCCCCTCCTGGACTGCGTGAGCCCCTCCTAGGCTGCGTATACCTTTGCGTTGTCTTCCTGTCACTCAAGTTGCCTCTCTTCCACGTATTCTTTGGCTCAGAACTTACTTTCCAATCCAAATCTCTGCTTCTTCCCCTCTCACTGCAAGAGATCACTGGTTAGATTCTCTCAGAAAACCGTGCCCCAGAAAGTCGAACTGACTGATCAATTTGCTCACTTGGTGTATCTCCAACTGACCCTCAAGCCTCCTCTTATACTTTTCCTGTTGATGAATCAATGTTCGAGATTAAGTCTCTAATAAATGGCTAAGATTAAATTAGACTTGATCCTCATCTCTTAGAAGCTTCTCACCCATATTTTCATTAATACCCATTAATAATTTTATTTTCCTAAGTTTAGACTTAGGAACTCCATTAAAAATATTTTTTATTTTAATAAAATACAATCCGGGTGGAATTTCACCAAACGATTTTTGGGCCTTGGAGATCTAATGTGTTCTATCCCCTCCACAAAATTTCAGAGCTAGAGCACATCCGATGCTACTCAAACTCAACAGTACGACAACGAGCGTTGGTATCCAATGGTGCACGAAGTTGTGCTACAGAGTTCAGTGCTATGCAAAGGAGTACAAGGGTGTGTATTTACGTACAAAAAAGCATGATGATGCACAATAGTTTTTTGGATTGTTTCCACCAAAGATCACCTGACGGGGACGTCAGACACACCATTGGATTTGGCACAGCCATATTTGGAGAGCGAGTTGATCACAGGGCTAACCACGACCTTCCGTTTATCACTCTCCAACATCACACATTGACACAGGTGACTTGGCTATCATCTCTTGATGCTCTCATCATGAGCAATGGGACCCAGGAGGTTCATCTGAGACAAATGGATAGGACACAATGCATAAGGAG
Source organism: Pinus taeda (assembly GCA_000404065.3). Lineage (NCBI taxonomy): Eukaryota > Viridiplantae > Streptophyta > Pinopsida > Pinales > Pinaceae > Pinus > Pinus taeda. The sequence continues at coordinate 7,166 of APFE030676098.1, read as the reverse complement.
AGAGGCATTCCAACCGTGGCCATAGTTTTATAAAACAAAATGGGTGACCGGACCGGTCCACCTATCAAACTAGGTTTCAAACTGGGACTCGTCAGATCTCAATGAACCGATATTTAAAAAAATACATGAAATACTTAGTTTATAATGAAAAAAACTATTTTTAAGATTTAAAACCATGATTCCAAACCAATAGAGATAAAATATGCAAAGTGTGCTCATCTAAATACCAAGTAAAGGTGAATATATCAAATTGGCACCGAGTGTAATACATATCAGCAACATAATACATAATCAATGAGGCTCTAAATGGCCTCTAGAGTCCAAAAACAATGTTATAAGCTATGGGATCACTGGCCTACTACAAGTCTACATGTCAATGATCAACATGATCACTCCTCATCATGATCAAACTCATCACCACTGCTAGACAATGGATCATCAACATGAGCTACATAAATAATCTGGCTGAGTGTTTGAGGACTCCTAAAACTCCTCTGCAACCTTAGCAATAGTGGTAGTAGTAGCAACAAAAATAGACATCAAAACTACAAATCACTGATCAACATGGTCACTCATGAAACCCATCATTGATTCAGCACTACTAAAAATGGGATCATCAACAAGAGATACATAAACATCATCTCGCTCAAAGTCTTCAAACTTGGATTGCTCAACCTTATAATATGATAGATGTTAATGTTTAACATGCCTAACTAGTGATTTTGGTTTGAGTAAAGGGTTCATCTCCTCAGCCTTATAATGTGGTAGAAAAAGCTTAGCATTCCTAACCAATTATTTTCCTTTGAGTGAAGGATACATTATTGTTAAGGCCAGGGTAGAGGAGTTCAACAAACAATACCACCAACATCAACAAAGTTCAAAAATCAATGCCACCAACATCAAGGTCCTTTTGGGGTTCATGTTCTTGATCAAACACCAATCGCATACCCTCATGCATGAAAGAATCAAATGGAAACATTTCAAACCCCCAAACCATGAAATCCTAAAACCCATTAAGTTTGTTGAATTTTCAGTGAACTTTGAAATTCTAGTTTCTCCATATGAAATTCAATGAGGTCGAAACCACTCACAAACATCCTGAGTCATTTCATGGTAATGTTAAAAATTTAAGTAAACGAATGAAAATGAAAATAAAGGAAATGTCACTTTACTTTAAGAATTTAACATTACCATTTGGCATTGATTGCTAGTGTTGCTAGGGTTGATATGTGTGAGGCAAATGAGAGGGGGTGCATGTTTTTCTTAGGCAGGTTTTTTTGGAGAGAAACAGCGCCAAAATTCCCTCAAAACAGTATCAAAACTCAAAAAAATTCATTAAGCGGGGTTTGTAGCTGTGCTGGCAATAAACAGACTAGTTTATGAAGGAGTCGGTCAGTTTATGGGAAAAAAGTCGGTTCCTTCATAAATTGGCCGGTTTGGGCCAGTTTTTGTGGTTTTTGGCAAAATAGGCCCATAAACCGAGTTTTTGTCCGTTTGACCTGATTGCCCAATGAACCAGCTAGTTTGACCAATTTTCGGTTCAAGCCAACCGATTTGACCGATTTCCGGTTCAAGCTGGCCGGTTTTTAAAACTATGGTCGTGGCATATAGTCAAGGTGAAAGTTGGCAGCTGCAGGCTTGGGGATGGTTTGACCTGTTGCACGGGTAGCATGTGCTCCACCCTTGAGCCCACATTTAGGGAGGTGCATAACACCTATTGGGGGATACATTCTGAGATGTCTGAGGAGCATATATAGTGATTGGTGGAACCATCTTGCAAGAAAATGTTTAGACTCCAGGCAGTTTTGGGCAGCACCTATAGGAGGCACGATAACAGATCTCACAGTGTGGTATGACAGGCGCAAGGTAGTCTTGCATGCACTAGACTGATTCGAGATGTATGGAATACATATATTGATTGCATGTAGGGACCCACGACATGGTACAAGTTGGTGCCAACAGTTGTCAGGACTATGCTACAGTCGATATGGATATGGGATCCAAGGATTCAGTTTGATGATTGGTCACTCTATTTTGTGACGAGTGGGACAAGGGAAGAGAGTGACCTAGCTCACTCTTGGTTTGACATATGGGGGAGCATCGAGGCCTTCATTGCATACCAAGGCCAAGTTTCCTTGTTACTACTTCAGACCTAGATTGACAATAAATGGGTAGACATTGATATTGTGGAGAAGCCAAGGTAAGATGAGCTTGGCCTTCACAAATTTTTTTCCATCAGGTTCCAGGAGAGGAGGATACAGTCTATGCACGACGTGTAGTCTATCATAGTCAGAGTGGCGCAACGTCGACATGGTGGCACCTTTTTGAGGCTAGCATGGGATCTGGGCATCACAGGATTTCATGGTTCAGCTACCCTTACCGGTGATCTAGTTCCTACAGGGGAAGATCATTTAGATTTTCCATTGGATTTTAGTGGTTTTCTATTGGCATGGGGGACTTCACCAGCATGGAGGGATGATCAGCAGGAGGAGATCAGGGGGAGATCATGTGGGTGAGAATTCATCTCCACAGGAGTTGGATTGTATCTTCAGGAGCCTACTCTTAAAGTACAAGAGATTGACTACTCAGTAGGGCAGCTTCACGATGAGTTTCTCGGGATTTTTTATTATCATGATGCTCTACTCATGGATAGTATGTAGAGGGATTCTTGGACTTATACCTGGTTGGACAATGGGTGGAGCAAGGGGTGTTTCACATTGATAAGGATGGCTTGGGATGTTGGTATCGAGAGACTCCTTTATGATAGGACAGTGCATAAGATAGGGATGACTTAGTGGCACATTTGGGACCCTGGTATTGTTTGGAGTGATCGTATGGGCCAACAAATAGTGGGGGGCGCTTGTTCGGGGATTGCTTGAGGACAAGCAATTTTTGGCGGGGAGGACTCTCATGTCTCCAATTTGTGTGAGTGCAAAATTCGCTATGGAGTTTTGCCAATTTTGGAGATATTAAATAAAAAGGAGAAAATTATTATTATTTTATTCAAATGGTGGTAAAAAGTGGAAAATAGCCCCCACCAATAGAATAATAAGGGAAAAGGGAGGATTTATAAGCTAGGGGGAGGCTCCATGAATAATTATAAAAGGAGGAGGAACTCAATTGCAAATCATTCTATCATATCATGTCTATTTGACATCTAAACTTGAGTTCTCTTGAGCTATTCAACCAAGACAACTAGTGTTTCTTAGCACAAGGGTTTTTTAGGCGGAAATTCCACCTCTAACTTTGGAGAGCTTTGACTGTCTCCCTAGTGAAGCTTTGGGGGAGTCTATTTCAGGACTTCCATTTGAGTTTATTGTAAAAACTTCACACAAAAATTTGGTATTTCTGGGCACAGAAGACAAACCTCGGAGGTTATTTGGAGCAACATCTTTCTATTACATGTTTTGGGTATTTGCAGGAGATTTTCGACTGGTTAGAGGAGGTGTTTGGTACCATTTTTCAGAGTTGTTCTTGTATATCTTCGTTGGGCCATATTTTCTCTTATAGAGATTACGCAACGGTTGGAGAACATAGTTTTTGTTGGTGTTTGGTGTTGGTATTTTCCAAGAGTTTTTAATTGAGAGTGATTGCTATTTTCCAGTGGATATTGTGCATAATCATCTCTCAACGATTCATCAGAGAGTTTTATCATTTCTCAGTGGTTCCTCTTTGGTTGGGCACAAAACTATGTAGCTGGAAATTCGCTCTACTTTCGGCATTTCGAGTTAGCTAGAATTAGCCCAAACGATTTATGGGTTTTGTGGGTTTGGGTGTGAGGAGCCAATAACTAATTTTATAGAATTTATTGGGCAGTGTCTGGGCTAGAATCATGCATTCATATTGTAGGGCGTATTGTTGATTAGTTGCACAGTTTGCATCACATTGTGGGTTCGATTTTGGCTCGGAGTTAAGAAAAACCATTTCTAGGTTTTTATGGGTTTCATGTGAGGAGATCTGGGTTAAATTTTCATAATTTTCTGAGTAGTTTCGAGGGTAAAAATTCCAATTCTTCTCCAAAGTTAGCAGTAGTGTTAATTTTAGGTATGTTCTATGCTTAGAGCAATTTATTTCAATTTTCACAGTTAGCTCCATATCTTTTCTAGATTAGCAATCACATCAGCATTAAAGTAAATTGCAGATAGAACATAAACATAAATCGCAGAAGACAAGCCAAGACAAGAGGACAAAAGATGTGGCGCTAGCCAAGGACAAACCCCAATGTGGGGAAACCCTTGATCAATTCTTCTTATATGTTCTTCAATAGTTCAGCAGAGAGAGAGAGAGAGAGAGAGAGAGTATGTTTACAATAGAAGTCAACACTTTGACTTATCTAGATAAGAGCATAGATCATCTCTACGAAGATGATACATGAGATTAGTTGAAGACATGTTGCTTCAACTAATTCTCCAAGGTGACTCCTTCACTTATCATTGTGTTGCATTTCATTATCATGTTGCACCTCACCGCGCTACACCATGTTGCACCCATCATCACTATGTTGCATCTCATCACGCTTCATTATTCATGATTGTACCCATCACTGTACTACATTATGTGCCATTGCTACACCATGTTGCCATCCTGACCTAGGTGTTGGTTGCACCTTGCTTGCTTGTTGTCCCTTGCTTGCTTGTTGTCCCTAGCATGCTTGTTGTGCTTAGCATGCTTGTTGTTGCATGCTAGTTGTCCCTTGCGTGCTAGCTATAACATTGCATGCGTGGTGTATTTTCTACTAAGTACCATACAACTGTCCCAATGTTAGTTAGCTACCCCTTGAATGCAGCTCTGCTTCAGCGACAGATCCTCTGGCTGTTTTGGCAGTTCCCAACAGTGCTGGCAGTTCCGGCAGTTCCCAGCAATCCCGGCAATTTTGGATTTTCCAGCAGTTTCAGCTTTTCCGGCAGTTCTGACAATTCCGGTATTTTCCGGTTTTTTCAGCTTTTCCGTCAGTTCTGGCTTTTTCGACTTTTCTGGCATTTCCTGCTTTGCTGGCTTTTCCGGCAATTCCGGCTTTTCTGTTAGTTCCGGCAATTCCGGCTTTTCCGGCTTTCCAGCTTTTCTGGCAGTTCCGGTAGTTTCGACTTTTTCGACTTTTCTGGAAGTTCCAGCTTTTCCGACTTTTCCATCTTTTCCGGCAGTTCTGGATTTTCTAGCAGTTCCAGCTTTTCTGGTTTTTCTGGCTTTTTTGATAATTCCTGCTTTTCTGGCTTTTCTGGCAGTTCCGACATTTCTGGCTTTTCTGGCTTTTTTGGCAGTTCCGACATTTCCGGCAGTTCCGGCTTTTCTGGTTTTTCCGACAATTCTGGCTTTTCCGGTAGTTCCAACTTTCTGCCTTTTGGATTAGGGCAACATTATTCCTTAGGATCTCTCCTCCTACTAAAACCCAAAGACACGTAGAGAGAGGAAGAGATCCCAAGTGTGTTGAAATGACTTGAAGGCCACCTCTATTTATACTAAAACGTTGAGCACATGTGGGGTTTATTTGGTTGCTGGCTGACCTTGAGAAATTGTCTTATAACGAAAATAAATTCATAACTCCATGAATACTTATCGGAATCGGATGATCTTTAGATAAATCCTACACCTCTCAATGAGAGGGATCCAAGAAAAATATCAGTTGCCATAAGTAAGATGACCCACATGGAGTTTGGCCCTAGTTTCCAATTTTAATACTCCCTCTCAACTAGGGAGAACTCCATCGGTTGATCCATATTTCCGACTGTACTATCCCTGCCATCAGTGCCCTGCACTACTCTGCTCTGCTTTGATCTGCTGAGCTTTGCTCTAATCTGTTGAGCTCTGCTTTGCTCTGCTCCGCTGAACTATGAAGAAGAAGAATTGATCGAGAATGTCTCATACCATTCTCTACTGACCCGAAGTCAGTTTCTTTTGAAGATTCCCGATCATGAATCTCAAACTCCTCGGGTTGTTCCAAACCTATGGACCTGCTGCATGAGAGGAATGGTCCCCTTATAAGATTTTCCTTTGGTACATCTCAGACATGTACCTTCATGCTCTACTTGAATTCAAACATCCTTATTACCATTTGACTCACATCAGGTAGGGCCCCATAGGTAGACCTCCAGTGTTATAGATGCGATATGTCCATTGACATGATCCCCAGTTGACCATCCTGCAACTTGATACAAATTGCCAACCCTAAACCCATGAGAAAAAGCATTTTTGAAAATTATATTTTTTAACACGTACCTATCCATCGATGAATGCCACCATGAAACCTTTGACTTCCATTTCCAAGATGGACACCAGGTTTCTTGTGATTAGGTACATAAAAGAGATTCTATAAATGAATCGAGTTACCCTTATTCAATTGAGAGTTAAAATTCCCTACACCCTTTCCGGGACAGGTGGCATCGGCTCCAAGTATAATCCCACATATGTTTCCATCTCTACCAATTTAGAGAGTGCACCCATCTATCCAATGAAGTGCCTTGAAGCATTACAATCTATAAGCTAGATTCCTAAAGAATTTGAAGGAGAGGGCCAATACAAGATAGCGCTTCTTTATCTTATCATAAACAACATTTGAGTCTTCATACCTGGGGTGGTTCCTTGCTTTCTATGAAGAGTCGACCATTTCCTTAATGACTTGCATTACCTGTCATTCCTTTGATCATTGAAGACGTCCCTAGAATGATTGTTATTATCAAGTGATGTGACCCTACTATTCAGACACTCCTTCGCATAATGGCTGAACTAGTTATCTGCCTTTCCTTCCACCCTGAGATCCGGTCTTCCAATGAAGTGATCTTTAGGTAGGCCATATTCCACTGCGCAATTCTAATAATATTCTCTGCTTCGACTTTACCCTTGGTGAATTTGAAGAGGGATGAGGAATCCCCTAATCCTTTTGTCCTTTCCCAACTGTCTTCGATGATTGCTCTTTCACTCTTGCTTGGGCATTGTCTTCACCTCAGCTCTGATACCATGTTAATTTTAGGTATGTTCTATGCTTAGAGCAATTTATTTCAATTTTCATAGTTAGATCCATATCTTTTCCAGATTAGCAATCACATCAGCATTAAAGTAAACTGCAAATAGAACATAAACATAAATCGCAGAAGACAAGCCAAGACAAGAGGACACAAGATGTGGTGCTAGCTAGGGACAAACACCAATGTGGGGAAACCCTTGATCAATTC
>APFE030676088.1:29294-44445 GCA_000404065.3 Pinus taeda | reverse complement strand
GTTGTTCCCAAGGTCTGATGATGGGCTTGGGAAGTGCAGACTGAACTTCTGCATCTGCATGTACAACTGCTGCTTTATCTGAATGAACTGTAACATTATTAACATGCTGCTGATGGGTGGTTGTCTCAATGTTCTGAACAAAAACACGTTCAGAATGGTGTCTATTTTGATGTAGCTGTGATTCAAGATGCAAAAAATCAATCTTTTCCTATGCATTTTGTAGACATGTTTAAATTTCTGAGAGAAAATCCTTGCTGATTTGTAATGTGTCATCAACAGTAGATTGTATAAGAGTCTTCATGAACTCTAATAATTCACTGATTCTGGCCATTTATGCGTTAAAAACTGATCAAAACTACTACTTAATGCAGAAAAGTAATACCCACTTATAGTATACAGCAATATCCTTATAAATGTGCAGCAAATGATTAGTTTGCAACAAGAAGCAACAGGTAGAATTCGAATATGCTGAAACCAAATTAACTTGAATTGCTTTACAGTAGGCCAAGAAAGTCTTGAAGTATACCATAAAGCAACTTAAGTATTCATTCAACACTATAATTCTTTCTTTCTCAAAATTTGTAAGGAGTCAACAAACTAGATAATGCAGATTCGTTCTTATTGAAAACTTTTATATCTCAATCACCTGATATAGACATATAATATTAGTAATAGCATCTTCAATAGACCAAGTTCTGATACCCAATTTTGTTAGCTCATCAAAACTGTCTCTTGAATATGAAGTATTAAAAAACTGCAGCAATGTCTCTCAAGCAGTTCCTTCTAAAGCTGAAGTAGGTCTTCCACCTCCAGCTATTGCAAGAACAGTTAAAAACCACAGAAGAACTTGCATCTAATACAACAGTATAGGATGCCTCTAGCTATCAAGTTCTCGGATATTGAAGCTCCATTAGAACCCTTCAATCAACCATGGAGTGGCGGTTTGGAGAGCCACAAATGGCGGTTTCAAGCCACTGCACTTCCGCTTCAATGGAGCTGACAATACGTAAGCTCTATTTGATGCTTGTCATTCAAGTAGATTAGTATTATGTTATATCAATGTGTGAAAAGGCCACAAATCCGCTTCCATTCTATCCTAAATCCAATTCATCATCCACCACCAATGGTGCTTCAGAGACACTATTTTGGGAGACCTGTGGTTTCCATACTGATCAACATTTCCTTTGCACTTTTTAATCAAGGTATCATCCTTACCATGGCAATCTTCAGGTGACACGCCTCGAATTTTTATTTTCTCATTTTGGAGAAGACTAGAAGATAATCGAAATAGCACAATTTCATCATCAAATCATTGATTAAGCATCCTTCAATTAAGCATGACTATTAGACCGTTTCAAGTATGGAAATAAATTTAGTCCATAGAAGCAGCCTGTAACAAAGTCAATTACATAAAAACTCTGAAAGGCCCATTGACAAAGCAAACCATTAAATTTTCTGGCAATAGGAAGATGCAAAGGATTTCATAACGAATCTTGAAAGCCTATATATGTGTGCATTGTTAAACTCTAATTGAAAATCAAACGACGTCCAGATTCCTCTTTTAGGTTTAATGATTACATGCATTCTACGCCCTGATTTGTAGATCCCCTCTTTTGGGAAATGGGGGCAGCCGGATGGGATTCACAAATGATATAACTCCAGAAAAACTGAATCAACCATACAGCAGTATATTCTTTAACAATTCGTAACATCTCGGGGTGATTGTTGTAAACTCAATGCTCATCACATTACAGTATATAGTGGCTCAATACATATGTCAATTGTATCATTCATTGGTCTTTATGCATATGGTTTTGAAAGAAAACACCGGCACTGTACAAAAAATCAACACCTTTATAAAATACAGATGCAATACATACATACCACGAACGCCACCATAGAAAGAATGCAACTTCTACTCAGCTGATACCACGGCTCTCATACGGCTCTCAGCTGCCTTATTCAAGAAACTACATCCCACTTTATGACATTAAAAGGCCCTCATAAATAAAGGAAACACTTTAGACATATGAGAAAAATTGCATTGCATTTGTGGAAATGGATAATCTACACCAACTATATTGCTCCAACATATGAAAGAAGCACTTCTAGCTGCCTTAAACACCCATTTGAAGCAGCATCGTCAAAGGATCCTCAATGTATCCTTTAAATGCTCTTAGATATTCAGCACCAATTGCACCATCAATCACTCGGTGATCACAGCTAAGTGTAATAGACATGAATGAAATGACATCAAATTGATCTGGAAGTGCTCCTGGGATGACTAGCTTTGCAGTTGAACCCACAGCCAAAATTGCTGACTGTGGAGGGCTGATGATAGAACAAAACTGTTTTATTCCAAATGGACCTCCCAAATTGGATACTGTGAACATCCCTCCCTCATAGTCAGCTGGCTTCAAAGTATTCTCTTTAGCTTTCTGCGCCAAAACTTTTACGTCCTCCCCAATTGCAGACAGCGCCTTCTTATCTGCATCTTTTACAACTGCGACAAACAAACCCTTATCTGTTTGTACTGCAAAATCGATGTTTATGTTATGATACTATCAAATATATTCATTTTTCCATGAGTCATTACATTGAGGTACCTTCCGAAGGGCTAATGCAGCAACCTTTTGAACTTGCAAAAATAAATAAATCTACGAGCATGTCACACCAACGTTATATGCCAACTAAAAATCAGGGAACGCAGCGTTCAGTTTAACTGCATCAAACCACATTCAAACAACGTTTCAAATAATTTTAATACAACATTTTCAAAAAACAACTGTCAGGCCTCCAGCTCAGTGGTACAAGGCTGCATCAAATATCTGATACAGCAGCGTTTCAAAAATCATGGGTTTCAATGTCAGAAGGCAGTGGACAGATGCGTTAATGGACAGAGCCCAGAGGCGCTAGAACGGTTTTGGATTCTGAGCGAATTCATGGCAGCGCAAGTGTGGCAGAACGACAGAGGCGTTATGTCACAGGAATATCAGACAGAGAGTGTTACAGGTAATGAAGACTAGGCCAACACTATTCAAGGGAGTTCAGACCAGTTGCTCAGGGAATAACAACATCTCAAATTTTTTTTTTTAACTAAAGGATAAACCCTGAGAAAGAAAACAGGCCACACATCATGGCTCTGATACCATGTTAAACACACATGGACAACTAGAGATATGAAAGATAAAACATGCAATACAATTTTATTAACAATTTGATATGCATTTATAGTACATGTGGTGACCGTTGGGATTCACATCCCAAGGCCTCTTGGACTCCTTTTGTCCATTCGGCTTCCACACTAACCCATTTAGGATTAGATGTCCAACACTTTTGTATAATTTACTTTTCTTCTTTTCACTTCTTATTCACATGCATCCCTTGTTCTTGTTTTTCCTATTTCTGCATTTAGTATTGATGATTTCCTATTGTATGATTGAGTTAAATCATTTAAGTGAGTTCTTTTACAGGATGAAAATAATGATTTCATCCTTGGAACATCTTTTGAAGTTCATAGTAATTATTGAGCTACTTGGATTAGTTTTCTTATCCACAAATCTAAAATATTTTGGAAGTCTGTTGTAGAAAATAGTAGTAATTTTCTGTTATTTTATAGAACATGCTAATGAGCTTCATTTGAGTTTATTACCATTTAATCAGATTATAAAAATGTTCATGTTAATAAAAAAATTACCCCATTTCATTTTCACTTTATTATGTTATTCATTTGATAGGTTAACTAGCTCACTAGTTCTCGAATTTGTATATTTTAGACTAGTAATGTTTTGTTATTTTTAGCACGTGTTAATAGGGGAAATTTTGAGTGATTACACTTGGAATTGAGACCTAAGACATCCTATTCAATAAAAAAAATTGTCCCATTCCATTTTTATTTGATTTAATTGTTTGTTAAGTGATTTACATCTTCATGAAGAACATCTGTAACTTCTTGTAGAAAACATTGTCACTTCCTATAGCACTCCTATAGCATGTGTAAACTTGACCATATTTGCTCAAAAATATTGGTTTTTTTACCTTAGGTTTTACTCATAACTCCTAGGATATAAATCCATTATTTAAGAAGAATCAAACACTAATAAGGACATGCCTGTTTGAAAATTAAATTAGGCCTATTTATTTGAATTCATTCTCTTAGGATTTCTATTACAAATTGATGTTCTTGCTTAAGATTAATTTATTTTCAAGGTAGCATTTCCATTAATGAAATTATTTTAGGATTTGATTTAATTAAACTCACGCCATTACATGATGACAACAGAAGAAGGACACATTGTATGTTACACATATAGTGTCCATACCTCTTAGATTTGTAGGAACCCCAGGTTGATAATTAAAGTTGGTAGCCTTGGGAGTTGTACCATTCTTGTTGCAATACTGAGGCTCATCATAGATTCCTAGTGATGCCTTGTGCAAAGGAAATCGAATGGATCCTATTACACATGGATAAAAAAAAATTCATCCTTAATAGGGAAAGATCGAATGAAATTGTTAGTTACGATCTACATGACATACATTCTTATTACAAGATGGTAATCCCCAAGTAGTATGGGAACAAAAAGTTTTATGCAACTTCAGAAAATGTCAATACAAAGAAAGTTATCAAATCCTAGTGCCAAGGGCTTGCAAAATTTTTCTAGAGATGAAATGTGTTTCATGAGACAAAATATTTAAGAAAAGTATACTAGTATCTCATGGAAATGTGCTACAGATTACATGGATAGTGGAATGTAAAATACTTTGAGGAGAATTGGATTACTTATTCAACATGGTTGTCTCAAGAGGTAAAGTTTTCAATTTCTTTGGTATCATCTCCCATGAATTGCACCTTCACATATAGCATGCAAAGCTGACATTACAAACCAAAGAAGCCCTATATTTCTACAGTTCTCGTTATCTATTGGATGGTATCCACACCCATTATGAGTTCGTCTGGATGAACTAGAATTGGATGCCTCAGGAAAAGTTACCTATTTACTTTCATTACAGAATGTTAGTAGAACCCAATTTTGAGGAGTATGTACACATCTGGTTGAGAATTTGTTTGCACTTGTTTACAATAATATCTTTGAGATACAACTTACCTGCATGATGAATCTAGTGAAGGAAGGAGTTTATCAGATTGAAAATTGGTTTTCTTCACTCCAAATCACATACATTATATGTTTTGGTTGTGAGATAACCCCTCACCTTATGCCTAGGTACGTGACTAGTAAGGTGGCCTTATAAGAGGTATCTTATTGGTTGAAAAATGGACTGTTTGCACAACTCTAGAGGAGGAAGAAGGCTTTTTGGCCCTCTTTTCCTTTACGTATTGGACTTTATGAGCTTAAGATACTTAATATGGTCAATGTTGAAACTGGAGAACTTAGGCATCTTCACTTTGGAACGATGATTTTTCATAGATATGATCCTAGAAAAAATTGCAAACAACATTGTGACAAGATATAATACAACTAGATGTATGGACCTATAACTATCGTAGAAGATGAAGAAAAGAAGAATTGGTACAATGTAGTGACAAAGAATCAGCCAGAAGAAGAGGCGGGGTCTTCCCAGGTTTCATAGGTACCAGATGTATAGAATGGGGGTGTTTTATAAGAAGAAATGATGCAAGTGAACATTGTAGTACATAGAAAGAAGATAAAACATGATTCGATGGTGGAGAGTAGTAGGAAGTTCAAAGCCGATATGTTGTGTGAAGGTGCAATCAGAACATAACATAATAAGAAACAAATGGATGAGGATAAGATAAGGTTAGAAGTACAAAAATAGATAAAAAAAAGAACACAGTCAAAAGGAGGAGCACTTATAGAAAGACGAAGAAGAAAAGAAGACGAAATATGACTTACATTGACAGTAATATAAAATAGAAGAGGAAAATAAAAAAAATAGAGAAAGAGGAACAAAAAAATCACTTATAGGAAGATGAAATCCAGAAGAAATAGGACAAAAAGGTCATACAAATAATGGAGAAAAAATAGATGGTCTTTGAAATGCAAGAAGAGTTGGAGGAGGAGGATGCCATTCAACCAATTGCAGATGAACCCAACATCGGGTCAAAACCTCTTCTCACTCGTGACCATCTCTCATTCAACAAAATGGGATTTTTTCCTCCACCCAAGGATAGGGTTATGGATGTATCCACTTTTACCTGTGATCACCTAATAACAGGATTGTACAAGAAGGCGAATGGAATTTCCAAATGATCCTATTCATCCAATATCCATATCGATAAATAAAGTGATAACATATAATACCAAGAGAAATCCAAATGTAATCATCACAAAGAATATGGCTTTTGCAACAATAGCACAAGATAATACAAAGTATCTTATGAGTGAGAATGCATGATTTCAGAAGGATGCAACTACCACAAAACAACAAGTTGGTCACCTTCCCATTAAGAATCAATGATTGTCTTCTACTAGTATAGGCACGATGGAACTAGGGTTAGCCATATCTAAAGGGTTAAAATTGATGGAAACCACCATGAAGAAGCTATACAATGAGATAATTCTCTTGCATGAAGTGGTGGCAACCCTCATCCAAATTCATAATAAATCTCAAGAGATATTTAAGATTCTAAAGGTTACAAGTAGAGTTAGAAATTTGATGCAGGATTAGGGCATCAATTATCCTAATGTTCTTGAGAATTTTGTCAAGAAAGACATGATAGAAGTTGAGGTGGATAGAGCACAGTTAAGTCTTCATAACCATAATTACAACCACCTTAGTGGACAAGTGACCAACACCATAGTTTCTTATGCTTGACTGTGTAATGGTTTAGAGTCCCTGGCACAGAAACATAAAATTCCTTCTATGGGTTTACTTGGAGAAAAAAGAGGCAAGGATGTAATCATGCAGGATATAAAGGATTTTACTAAGAATATCAAGAAGAAACAAATCAATAAGGCTTGGATATCAACATGAATGTTATTCTACAACATGCAATTGGTCCAGCTAAGGCTCACATGATATTTCATAGCTATGGAATAGCATACAGTGAATATCCAAATCCATATTATCAGATGCTTTGGAGGTGAAGATGTGATATGTTGTAGAGCTACCAATTAGAGTTAAAGTTATTGCAACAAATTTTAGAGCATGGCACTCATACATCACAAATGAACTCCATGTTCAAGCTAATACTTTCTCCTTTTCCCCATGAGGAGTTTTGTCTTATTATAATAATAAGTCTAATGTAAAAGAAGTCCAAGAGACACATGTGGAATGTGAGGAGTCAAATAGAAGTCCATAGGTTGTGGAAGTCAAAGATTCATTACGAAGCTCTAATTTCATTAGAATTTGTTATAACTATTCCCTAACAACTCAAGAAATCTTGTACTTTTAGAGACATGGCCTTCAATTTTCTAGTTCTGCATAAGCGAGAAGATGATTATTTTCTAGAAGTAAGTTGTATATTCATGTTCCATTATTGGAGATGTTGTTTCAACAATGTAACAATGTACTTGGATCTTTAACTAATTATCAGAAGCTCTTGAATTCAACACTCTTTCATGCATGTATCATAAATATTGTAAGACTATTGTTTAGGGGCTTGTGATATGTGTTGTGTTACGCATACCAAATATAATGAACTATTATATTTCTTTAGATATGACTATTTTTGAATGGGTTTTGTTATGTGTTTACATGATTATTGTTATCTTGTAAACTAATTTTCAGGTTATCCATTGAATCTTCTCAATTTCTCTCATGTGTCTCTCTTACGATAGTACTCATACTTTTCTATTAGAGGCACATTTCTTATTTTTCTTGCATGGAAGCTCCTCTACACCTTACACTTGGTGCAACACAAATATTACATACTTGCTACCCCAAATATATGTGCATGATCTCTTATGTATGTTTTTTAGCCAAGGGATTCCTTCAAAATCTCTTAGACCTTATATCTGGATGCGGATCCTACACCAAATGATGTAAAGTTTAATTGGGACATCACATCGGTGAGACTCCTTATATGTTGGTGGTATCGATTACCGTCAACATGTCTAAATTAAGTAATTGGTTTTCATTGATGTTGAATGAGCATAATAAACTACAAAAGAATCAAATATGAGAAGAAAAGAGATAAGTTAAAGATGAAGATCACTTGATCTATTCATGGAGAGATAATTTTGGAGATAGTTATGCATTTTGTTTAACTTGACATCTAATTAATCTATAAACGGTATGGTCACCTATTGTTAAATCAAAGGACTAATTGTGTAATAGAAACACACATTGAAATGGTTTTATTTAATATAACTTCCCCTTCTTGGGTTTCTTGAGTGTGAAATTCTTGTGTCCCTTGCTTCATATATACTTAATATAAAGTACTAAAACCTACATTTCTTATCAAATAAATTGTGGTGAAGACATCTTGAATTGCGACTAGTAAGTTATAAAATCAAGTTTTAGTGAGTGGAGTCCATGGCGATATTTGAGAGAATAATATAATTTGGGGTTAAGGGTTAAATGATTAAGGCATATGAAGGTGAAAATTTCTACTCTATAGTGTAATTAATAATAATGTCTATGGTTGAAAGAAAGCATTGCCATTGAAAAAAAATATGGAGTGAATTGGTCAAATTTGTTGTTAATCATCTATATATCAGCCTGAGGTATGGATATTGAATGTTCACAAGGTGTTCTTGTGTTTGAATCCTTTCAAGATGTTATTTTATTATATGAAAGGAAACTTACTAATGGTTGCAGTTATAGTTGGTGCTAAGATCCCTAATGTAGTATTTTTCATAATCTAATGAAGTGTAGTAGCTCCAGTAACTGTTAAATATCTCGAATCCCTTTTCCATTTGTTGGCAAATGATAGTGGTACTGTTACTTCATATGTCAAGGATTCAACCGAGGTAATTTTAAATGTTTGAAAAAATGAATTGGAAATTGATGATGTGAATTACTTCGATGGGTTAGATGTTGTATCCTCCATACAACTATTATTCTTCTTTCGGAACACTTTTGGTGATTATTTTTGTGTAGTATTTTGTTGGTCATAGTGTGTTGGAGTTAATTTGTAGTGGAACAAGCACAAGTGAGTTTACACCCATGAAATACCAACAAAATCACCATCAACGATAGGAACAAGAGCCTCCAATTGTTTTTTTAATATAGAATAAGCCATTGATTATTTAGAGGAAAAGGGGCATTTATTTTAAGCCAATTAGATCTAATATAATTTTATGTGAAAGATAAAGGAAGCCATTAAAAATGTATAAAAATTTAAAAACCAACTTCACTTGGATGTACAAATGCATGCCAAATGAATCAATTAAATATTTCTCTAAAGAATATGTTCCAATGGAATTCAAGGAAAGCTTGATTGTTTTCTATTTTCATGTGATGAAGGTTCTTATACAACTAGCACCAATGTGTTTCCCCATTTCCTTACCTAGAAATGAAGAGCCATGCATGAAAGGCATTACGCTTTTGAAAAGTGAACTTCTCATTGGGAAGCTCCATTGAAATGAAAGCATAAATTATATTTTAGTGAGAATATCCTATATATAAAATATTAATTTCCTTTATATATGATAGATGCATGAATTTCAAAGACATATTTGGAGTAGGGAATAAAAATTTAAAATATTATATTCTTAAAAATTTTAGAAAATCGTCAACCTAAAAAGTTTAGCAGAAAAACAAGCACAGTATATGTTATCACTGAAAAGATTTCAAAGAAAAAGGGTAAGGTAAGGAAGAATTGGTCTTGGTCATTCTCATTGTTTCTTTTAAGAATAGACTCTTGTTTCCTTTGTTAAATATGGTCAAAAATATTGTTTTACCCACCATTGGTCCCATGTTTTTTCAAAGTGTCATGTGTTAAGGCTGTTTCAAAAATTACATGCACTACGAAATCAACTAGGAGTTTTCGTAGCGCAAACTCACAAAAATACACTATGTGCGCTACGAAACTGTTGTAGTTGCACATCATGATTTTGTGGGCCAAATTTGAGAAGAAAAGGGAACCCTTCTTGAAGATGGGCTGCTGCAAAGGATTACTAACAGGTTTTGAACATCAAGCAAGGGCAAATCAAGTGAGGGGAGGACATCCATGAACTCCAAACTCTATGTTATGAAAATGGTCATTATTTCATAGCTAGTATTGTTCATGAGACATCAAGCAGCATTAAACGAGTTATTTGTCTTAGCACAGGTATTTTAGCAGGGTATATGGTTAATTTAATGCATGTATGTGATTAAAAGAGACAACATGGTCAGCAGAAGGATTCAAAGACAAGCATAAGGACGAAACTCTAAAAAGGAGGAACTCTGTCTCCTTGTTTCTAGCAGTCAACTTCCAAGGATATCCTTGAGAAGATGAGAACTCAATTTTGAAAAATGAAATAAGATTTTCTTCCTAAGATACTTAAGTACAAAAACCTCTTTTAGTTTCTTCAAATTCATTATGAGGTGGGAGAAATTCATGGTTAAACTTGCGCTATGAAACTGTTGTAGGTGCAATTTGTCACAAGCATATTTTTACACCTATATTTCAAAGACTCATTCTGGACAGTAGGAAATATTTTTCAAAAAACAAAGAGAGGCTTTTGTTTATAATGGGTTGGTTCACAAAATCCTCCTTCATTTTTTCCAAATATAGTTTTTATGAGAAGATATGAGCTCTGTACCAAGACCTATTTTTCAGCCAGAACAGAGCAAGGAACAGTCTCCTAGTTTCTAGGAACATTAAAAGGATGAGTCATCAAGGGCTAGCTGGAGGGTTATGAGCACTATCAAATTAGAATTCATGGATTTATACGTGTCAAAAGGATTTTTTAATTCCTAGATAAGGTTTTTTTGATCATAATGAGGAGTTACACTCCTAATTGTTTTAGGTCTCTAGGACTGCTAGTTAGTTGTCATTTGCATTTAATAGTTAGTTTTAAGTGTCAATAGGTGTCAGGTCAGGTGAAATTCGAATTTTTCTCATCCTGGAGGAAGGAATATCAATTATGTAAAGATATCTATATATATAGCAAATTATCTGATGTACAAGGGGTTGGAAAATTTCAAGAGAAACAAGGCATACTATGTTACTTCAGAACATTGTATGTTTTATGTTAATGCAGAAGTTTGGCTTTACTACTCAGGATTCAGAGAGGGTTTTATGTGTTTTATTTCCTCATGACTTTCTTCATTTTCTCACTTGCAGTGGTATGAACATATGTTACTTAGAATTCATTTATAATGCTCTAACTTCCTTCATGTGTTCATAAACTGTGTTTCCTATATCATGTCTCTATTTTGCTGGTAGATTAAAACTCTTTATGCCTTGACTTCCATGTAAGCTGATCTGCTGTTGTCCTAAAACATACTCTGACTCCATAGCCCAATAGATGCTTGTTGGTTGGCATTTCAACCATTTATACATTTTCATTTGATTTCAATCCATAGATTTAGCCATCTAATCTTTACCAAACATCTTTAACCTAGTGAGAGAGCCCTCTCAGGTTCAGGAGGCTAAGCCTCAGCCAAAAGTTGGTTTGAAAGAGTTACACAAGGTAAAGTGTTGGGGTTGTGGAGAACCCCATTTTCTCATAAACTACCCTTATAATACCATATTAATTTGATCCTTGTAGGAAGTACAAGAGGCATCCATAGTGAATTATTTCCCTAATAATGTACAAATGATCATTGACGGATTAGAAGACCACTAGACAAAACACAAATAAATAATTATTGAGATGGAAGGTATGAGTCTATACAAACGTATGTATATTTTAGTAGATCTAGGAGCCAACCTTAGTTATGTTTGTCCACAAATTCTAGACAAATCCAATTTATGTACTCAAAAATTTAAGAATTCATGGCTAGTACAATTGGGCACTGGAAGTAAAAGAAAAGTGACCAATTGGGTTAAAAATTGTGTGGTAAATTTAAATGGGTTCTCAATAGAATTAAATATGAATGTATTTCTTATAGGGTTCTATGATTTGTTGATAGTAATGGTGTGATGGCTCCAACCTACATTTCCTCATGAAAATGAAACGTAAATGTTTTTAAAAAATATATTAAATTGGGTTGAGTCAAAAGGACATGAATTCCAGAGCTGAGGAGGGGCTTGCTTGTGATGCGTAAGGTTTCCTTAGGCAGGAAATCTGAACTATTTTTAAATAGATACTAAACAATGGTTAGTATATGTTTTTTATGAATTGATTTTGAATTTAATACGAGAGAAAAAAAGGAAACAATAGAGGAAAAAGAAGGGGTTACACCTCATGGGAGGGGGGAACTCATTCATTCAAGCAGATGAACCCATTAGAGAAGAATTTAGAAAATAACCATGCAAAAGAGAATAAAAGAGAAGAGAAAGGACTTCTAAACAGAATAGAATACAATCATAACAATTCATTGGCATCACTTGCCTAAATATGTTCTCTCCTTAGTGAAGAAGAATGCTTCTAGAGTCCTTCTCAACTCAAAGAGTAGGGATGGTCTTCTATGGATTCCCTGGATGGTGTGGGTGGAGGACTGTGTCCTTGGATTCCTTGAGGGAGGACCTTTATATGCTTTCTTATTGTGATTTTGTATAGGGTACTAGATTCCCCAGAGTGGATGGAACCATTGTGCTTATAGTAGATACTTTCTTCTCCAAATTCCCTTGACAATATTAGGTGAAGGTGGTTGACCTCTTCATTCCTTATGTGTGCTTGGGTGGAGAACAAGACTTTGGATTCCCCATGTTTTTGGTGGAGGCAACAAGCCTCTGGATTCCTATATGTGTTGATTAGTTTTCATTGGGTAGATGGAGGGTGGAGGTAGTTGGCCTCTAGATTCCATATATATTATTTGACTACTGAGTGGATGGTGCATGGACGAAGGAGGTCCTCTACATTCCTCATTTGAGATGGAAGTTGGTGTTTCAATACTTTGAGTAAGCCCCTTAGTCTCTGGAATCTAACTTGGTGGTGACAATTGTAAGTGAGTTTGGCTACCACTGTCTATGATTGGGTGGAGATTCATTGTCTAATACTTAGTTTTCTTGAAAATTACAAGATAAGTTCTCTATTTTCATTTTATTAATTGATAATGCATCTATGTGTTTTCATTTTTGGGTTTAAATGGTGCTTATAATTGTAATGAGCATGTGTTCACATTTATGCACTAAAAGAGTGCTTATAAATGTGATCAACAATAGTATAATGCATCTCTAGTTTTAATTGTTATTCCTTTTGAAACAGTTGATTGTGTTATTGATATGCATAAGGAGTAATCAAATGTACAACGTTAAAGGCATCAGAATGGCTCACAAGAATTATATTCAACCATGACATTATTTCATATATGAATTCTTTGACAAGGAGTCTTCAATCTCCTAAAATAGCCCACATTACAGAGACACAAATATACCCAAAATTTGATTTTGTCCTTCCCTTCCTTCTTGACTCAACTCACACTCATTTTAGCCTCCTTCTTCACCTTCACACTTTTTCCTAGCTTCTAGCTTCAAATATCAAACCATGTGTGAGAGTGTGAGATGCTCAAATAAATTTGGACTACTTTGTATATATAGCCTTCCAATGAGGTCAAATTTCCTTCCTTGAGTCCAAGTTGATCTTCTTGAGGCTGACTTGATGTGGAGGTTACATAATTTATCTTTGACTCAAAAATAATTCTTTTTTCATTGTTCGAAAGCCTAAAAAGGGTCTCATAAAATATATAATGAATCTAATGACTCTCTATTAATCCTAGTAGTCCACAATGGGAATTTGACTAATAAAATGATTACCCGAGCATGAAACCCATGCTTTAATAAGTCATTGTAACAATAATAAAAATTATTTTGAAAAATACATTTTATGAAGACTGAACCTAGTTATATTTTTCAATAGTTCAAGCCATTGATTTATCCTTTTCCCCATGAGGAGTTTTGTCTTATTATATTTTTGTCCTATATAGCCACCATTTTTTATGTAGCTTGTCTTTTATGAATAATAAGTATAATGTTAAATAAATCCAAGGGAAACATGTGGAATATGAAGAGTCACATAGAAGTCCATAGGTTGTGGAAGTCAAAGAGTCATGAGGAGGACTCAAAGATCATTAAAATTTGTTATAAACAAGCCCTCATAACTCCAAAAAAGGCTTGGACTTTTAGAGATTTAGCTTTGGCTCCTCTAATTGTGCATAAGGAGAAGATAATTCATTTAGAGAAGAAAGTTGTAGCTTCATGTTCCATTATTGGACCTAGTGTTTCATAAATGTAATAGTGTAATTGGATATTTCAGTAGTTATCAAAATCCCTTGGAGACAACCCTCTTTCATGCATGTATCATAAATATTGCAAGACAATTCTTTAAATGTATATGCATACTAAAGATATTGAAATTTTTTGTTGCTTTAGCAATGAATATTGTTGAATGGGTGTTTTTATGTGTTTATTTGATCATTATTATCTTGAAAACTAATGTGTATGTTAAAAAATGAATCTTTTCAATTCCCTCACATGTATCTCTTAGGATATTACTAATACTTTTCTATTATAGGCTTATTTCTTATTTTCCTTGTGTGGATGATCCTTTTATGCCTTACGCTGGGTGTCACTCAAAGCTTACATACTTGCTACCCCAAATTTATGTGTGTTACACAGTAAAATGTCACTACCATCATGTCAGTCTCCCTACTGTGCTATAAACCACATTCACCTATACTCATGCTCCTCAAAATGGCTAAAAAACCCTCTTTGCCTAAGTTAAATGAATCATCGCGTCTGTTAATAAAAAAACCGCGCTGACAGGCGGAGGACAGTGTTGCTGTTGCGATGCCAGCGCGGAAGCACACGTCTTTTCCGCGCTGATCCCATTTTACGGACAGCGCACCCTCCGTTTGTCCTGTTGAGCGCTGACCAGAACTCCTCTGTAGTTGGTCTGCGATGTCAACGCGCCAGCCTAGTGTCTCACCCGCGCTGATCCTGTTTGGGCGAATTTGTTCTAACAACCAGCCTTCCAGATCCCTCCAGACTTGGTTGTTAGCATTGTTGAGGTCGCCATCCTTTCTCTGGCATGTCTGTTCGACTGACCATCCACTTATCTTGGGGGGAAAGCTCATCCTTTACCTATTCATGGAGACTCCTTCTCCTTTATAGGCCTCCTCCATTGCCCATGAG